>CAUYON010038109.1:0-13199 GCA_963573935.1 Arctocebus calabarensis
AACATGTCAACAAATGGAAAAACATACCATGCTCATGGTTGGGAAGGATCAATATTGTTAAAATGTCCATACTTCCCAAAGAAATATATAATTTCAATGCAATGTCTAGTAAAGCTCCATTGTCATATTTTAAAGACCTTGAAAAACTAATACTTCATTTTATATGGAATCAGAAAAAACCTCGAATAGCCAAGACATTAGTTAGAAAAAAATACAAAGCAGGAGGGATCATGCTACCAGACCTGACACTGTATTATAAATCGATAGTGATCAAAACAGTATGGTACTGGCACAAAAGTAGAGAGGTAGATGTTTGGAACAGAATAGAGAACCAAGAGATGAACCCCACTACTTACCACTATTTGCTCTTCGATAAGCCAATTAAAAACATTCAGTGGGGAAAAGACTCCCTATTTAACAAATGGTGCTGGGAAACCTGGCTGGCGACCTGTAGAAGACTGAAATTAAACCCACACCTTTCACCACTAACGAAGATACACTCACACTGGATTAAAGATTTAAACTTAAGACATGAAATATAAAAATACTAGAAGAAAGTGCAGGGAACACTCTTGAAAGCACTGGCCTGGGTGAATACTTTATGAGGAGGACCCACAAGGCAATGGAAGCAGTATCAAAAATACACTACCGGGATCTGATGAAACTAAAAAGCTTCTGCACGGCCAAGAACACAGTAAGTATAGCTAGCAGACAGCCCTCAGAATGGGAGAGACTATTTGCAGGCTATGCCTCTGACAAAGGTTTAATAACCAGAATACACAGAGAACTCCAATGTATTAGCAACAAAAGAGCAAGCAATCCCATCTCAGGATGGGCAAAAGATCTGAAGGGAAACTTCTCTAAAGAAGACAGGTGCACGGCCTTCAAACACATGAAGAAATTCTCATTATCCTTAATCATCAGAGAAATGCAAATCAAAACTACCTTGAGATATCATCTAACTCCAGTAAGATTTGTGCACATGATGAAATCCCCAAACCAGAGATGTTGGAGTGGATGTGGAGAAAAGAGAACACTTCTACATTGCTGGTGGGAATGCAAACTAATACAATCCTTTTGGAAAGATGTTTGGAGAACACTCAGAGATCTAAAATAGACTTGCCATTTGACCCTATAATTTCCTTATTTGGTATATACCTAGATCACCAAAAATCACATTGCAACAAAGATACCTGTGCCATATTGTTTATTGTAGCCCAATTCATAATTGCTAAGTCATGGAAGAAGCCCAAGTGCCCATCGATCCACAAATGGATCAATAAATTGTGGTACTTGTATACCATGGAGTATTACGCAGCCTTAAAGAAAGATGGTGACTTTACCTCTTTCATATTTACATGGATGGAACTGGAACACATTCTCCTTAGCAAAGTATCTCAAGAATGGAAGAAAAAGTATCCAACGTATATAGCCCTAATATGAAGCAAATTTATACCTTTCATGTGAAGGCAAAAACCCAATTATTGCACAAGAAGATGGGGAAAGGGGAGAGGGAGGGAAGGGGAGGGAGAGGGTTGGGGGAGAGAGGATAAAGGGTGAGATCATACTTGAGGTACATCTTTGAAGGGTCAGGAGAAAACTACTAAATGCAGAACACAAATGTTTTCACAAAGTAAATGAGAAAATCTCATGAATGTTATGTCAAACAGATGGATGAAAATATCTCAGATTGTATATGAAGCCCGCACACTGTACTCTAATTGAACTAATGTACACAGCTATGATACAATAAAATTAAGGGAAAAAAAGGTAGATGACCATTTTCTTCTGGCTTGAAAAGTTTCATTAGAGAAGTCTGCAGTCACCCTGATGGATTTGCCCCTGTACGTCAACTGGCACTTACTCCTGGCAGCTTGAAAAATCTTTTCTTTTCTCTTGACTTTGGACATGTTCATCACAATGTGTCTTGGAGAAGCTCTAATAGAGTTGAGGTGACCTGGGGTCAGATATTCCTCTGAAAGGAGTGTGTCAGAATCTTTGGTGATATTTGGGAAATTTTCATTTTTAATATTCTCTAGTATGGCTTCCATTCCTCTGGGGTATTCTTCCCCTTCTGGGATACCTATAACTCATATGTTTGAGCACTTCATAAAGTCCCATAATTCTGTCAGTGAATGTTCTGCTTCTCTCTCCTTTTCTGTCTCTTTAACTGTCTCAGTTATCTCAAGAGCTTTGTCCTCTACCTCTGAGATTCTTTCTTCTGCATGGTCTAATCTGTTGTTGATGCTTTCCATTGCATCTTTAAGTTCCCTAATTGACTGCTTCAATTCCTTCAGCTCTACTATATCCTTTGTATATTCTCCATATTTTTCATCTCTTATTTGATTCTGTTTTTGGATTTCCTTTTGGTTATTGTCTACTTTACCAGCAATTTCCTTCATTGTTTCCTTCATTTCCTTCCTTGTTTTCATCATCTGTATTTTATTCCCCTTCTGACATTTATAACATGTCTTTATAGGTGGAATCCTCTGCAGTAGCTACCGCCTGGTCCTTTGGAGGGTTGCTCTTGACTGTTTTTTCATGTCAGGATTTTTCTGATGATTCTTCCTCATCAGTGTTTTCTTTTATCTGTTTACTTGCCCTAATTTCCTTTCACTTCCACTCACTCTTTCAGTTTTTGTGTGTCTGGCCTAAGATTTCGATGAGTCATGTTCTCCACTGCTTTTGTCCTCCTCCTGGGGTCCAGAAATCTCTTGCTGCCTCCCTGCATCGCCAAAGGCATGTTTCTGAGCAGAATCCACAAGCCAGAGACACCTGAAGTCTTCTCTCCCTAGTCTTGCCACACCCTGTTGCAAACAACCTGTTACTCAGCCGCCATCTTGCTCCCACAATCTATTTTTCTTTTTTAAGGAGAGTTTGAAACAATCAGGAGAATGTAAAATACACTAGGTAGTAGATGATATTAAGAAATTACTGGGCTTGGTGCCTGTAGCACAGTGGTTACGGATCCAGCTACATGCACCAAGGTTGGCAGGTTTGAGCCTGACCTGGGCCAACAAAACAACAATGACAAGTGCAACAAGAAAATAGACAGGCATTGTGGTGGGTGCTTTTAGTCCCAGCTACTTGGGAGGCTGAGGCAAGAGAATCACTTAAGCCCAAGATTTTGAGGCTGCTGTGAGCTGTGACTCCACAATACTCTACCCAAGGTGACATAGTGAGACTCTGTCTCAAAAAGTATATAAAAAGAAAGAAAAAGAAATAACTGGTAATTTGTGTTTTTTTATTGAGTATGATGATGGTGCCGTGTTATCACACCTTAAAACAGTCCTTATCAGAGATGCACACAGAAATAGTCATTGGTATAATGACATACCTAGGATTTGCTTTACAATACTCTAGAAAAAAAATAATGGGCTTTACATCTCTCCAGGAAAAAACAAAATACTGGGTATAAGGGTTGGAGGTAGCTGAAACCAGATTAGACAAAAATGGTGTGTGATGGAGACTTATAGCTTGTTATATTAGAGTCTGGTTTTGTGAATGTTTGAAAATTACCATAATAAAATTTTTTCAGATTTTTTTAAATATGTGTGGGTTGAAATATAAGAAGAGCACAAAGGTTACTTCTAGCTCTAAGGTCTCTTGATGCTTTTACTCAATGTGTACACTGTGTGGCAGGCTGTTTTCTTAATAATTAGTAAAAATGCATTCTTCATTAATCTCTAACATCCACCCACAAGAACAGCCTGTCATGGATTTTTCTGTGGAAATTCCTGATATGTCAGCCACTGGGTGCTTTGCAAACTCTCCTGTTCCTTTAGCTCAACAGCAATTGTCTTTAATATGACACTTCCAGACTGCTATGATTTTAAACTTCCTTTGGAATATTTTTTGTTTTTAGACAGTCTCACTCTGTGCCCTAAGTAGAGTGCTATGGCATCATCATAGTTCATAGCAACCTCAAACTCTTGGGCTTGAGCAATCCTCCTGCCTCAGCCTCCCAAGTAGCTGGGACTACAGTTGTGGGCCACCACACCTAACTAGTTTTTTCTATTTTTAGTAGAGATGGGATTTCACTCTTGCTCAGGCTGATCTTAAACTCCTGACCTTAAGCAATCTACCAGATTCAGCTTCCCATAGTGCCAGGATTAGAGGCATGAGCCACCACACCTGACTTCCATTGTTTTCATTTTGAAGGTAAAGTTCCAGGGGGTGTGCTGAACACCCTCACATTATGGTGATGGGCACTTTGTTTTTTTTTTGTTTTTTTCTTGAGAAAGAGTCTCATTCTGTCACTATGAGTATAGTGCTGTGACATGATAGCTCACAGAAACCTCAAACTCCAAGGTTCAAGTGATACTCTTACCTCAGCCTCCCAAGTAGCTAGGACCACTGGCACCTGCCATAACACCCAGCTAGTTTATTTTTTTCCCTATATTTAGTAGAGACAGGGTCTTGTTCTTGCTCCGTGTGGTCTTGGCCTCCCAGAGTGCTGGGATTACAAGTGTGAACCACAGCACCCAGCCAAAAATTGAGTTTTAAAGTAATGACATTTACTCCCAACAACTTTTCCAACTTCTACAACCTTACCACCAAGTGTAAATAACAGTAATAAATTGCTGGAAGTATATATATAACTATTTTTAGAAGAGGTGATTGTGGCCAGACACCTTGGCTCACACCTGTAATCCTAGCACTCTGGGAGGATGAAGCAGGTGGATTGAGCTCATGAGTTCAAGACCAGCCTGATCAAGAGCAAGAACCCGTCTCTACTGAAAATAGAAAATCTGAGACAAGAGTATCTCTTGAACCCAAGAGGTGGAGGTTGCTGTGAGCTATGATGACACCATGGTACTGTACCCAAGGAGACAGCCTGAGACTCTGTCTCAAAACAACAACAACATAAAAGTGATCGTTCTCTCATTCTATTTCCATGACGATGGAATTTCAGATTTTTTAGTAGAGAAATTGGTCGAATAACACCAATTGGGAAGATCACTGGGTTAAAACTACCAGAAAATCCTAGGCCACTCTTAAGGGGCCAGAGGTTAGTTTTCTGCCTTTGGCTATTTTAATTTAAATTCATTAAAATTAAGTTAAATTAAGAATGCATAGCCTGGCCCTGTAATCCCAGCTACTCAGGAGACTGAGGTAGAAAGATTACTTGAGCCTAGGAAGTTTAAGTTTCAGACCAGCCTAGGAAACATAGCAAGACTCTGTCTCAAAAAAAAATTTCATTTCCTCAGTCACACTAGCCACATTTTAAGTGTTCTGTAGCCACACATGGCCAATCACTACTCCACTAGAAAGAATACACCGATAGAACTGCACTTGCAGAGTTCCAGTTCTGGTTGCTGCGGCCGCTGGTGGGCAGGGAAGGGGGCTAGCGTGATGTTCAGGTCCCAGCATGGCGCCTCTGCCTCGCTGCGCTTTGGGGTTGCTGCAGCTATGGGGGCAGTACTGCCCAAGACTCTGCTTCTGGGCAATGGTGCAGCCCCAGGGAGCCTCCATCCCCCGCCACCCCTGACCCTGGTCCCCACTCCATGGCCACCTCCATGCCTCCCCCACCAGACAAGCTGGAGGGAGGTGGTGCCCCACACTGCCTCCTGCACTGCCCATCACCGGGAGGAAGCAGGGCAAGGCCACTTTGCAAATTAAGAGCCCAGAAAGAAGAGAAGAAAGTCAAATACTCAGGGCCCTGACGGAGTTTGCTCCACCTCCGACACCCATGCCACCAGGTTGGTCACCTGGTTGTATCCAACCATTTTGAGGATGACTTTGGAGCCCCCAAGGTGGGGGGTGTAGACCCTCCATTTTTTGGCAGTCCTGTACCCATTGGAGGCTTCCGTGTACAGGGAGGCATGGCAGGCCAGGTGCCCCCAGGTTACGGCACTGAGGGTGGAGGAAGTCCCCAGTCACTTCATGGACAGCCCTCTCCTTTGCCCTCCAAATCCTATGGGCCCTGCTTTCAACATGTTCCCCCAACCCCAGGCAACATGAACTTTCCCAGCCAACCCTTCAACCAGCCTCTGGGTCAGAATTTTAGTCATCCTGGTGGGTAGTATAGGGATTTGGTCCCAAGATCTCACCCACCATGGGACAGCCTATCAGAAGGGATCTATGCCCTGCTTTCCTTCCCCAATGCTTTGCCCAGCCAGGCATTCCTTTTGGCCCCTCTCCTCTCCAGAGACCTGCTCAGGGGCTCCCTAGCCTGCTCTCCAACACAAGCCCTTTCCCTGGTCAGGACCCCAGCTTTCCTGGCCCTGGTGGCGAGGATGGGGTGAAGCCCTTGAACCCACCCGCTCCTACTCCTTTTCCCAAGGAGCCCCACTCACGCTCCCCAGCTGCTGCTGTTAATGGAAACCAGCCCAGTTTCCTACCGAGCAGCAGTGGTAGGGGTGGGGGCACTCCAGATCCCAACAGTCAGGCACCCCCTGGCAAGGCAGGAGGGGGCTCAGGGCCCTAGTCCCCCCCAGGCTTGGTATACCCTTGTGGTTCCTGTCGGAGTGAAGTGAATGATGACCAGGATGCCATTCTGAGTGAGGTCTCCTGCCAGAAGTGGTTGCACCCAGAGTGCACGGGGATGACCTAGAGTGCCTATGGTCTGTTGACCATGGAGACCTCTGCTGTCTGGGCCTGTGACCTCTGCCTCAAGACCAAGGAGATCCAGTCTGTCAATATCCATGAGGGCATGGGGCAACTAGTGGCTTCTAAGGATGGGTGACATTGGCAGTGAGGCCCAAGGAAGTGCATACATCCCACCTTGCTCTTCCAGAGTGATTGTTTTCCATGTCTGGCTTCCCATCCCCATGGGGAAGAAACACAATGGCTCCTGGGGGCAGAAAAAGAATTGAGATGGGCAGGCAGAAGACCCTATATGGCTCACTTTTTGGAATCTTATGCATTGAGATCTACAGGGATCTAGGAAACCAAAGCCCTGCTGAGGAGAGCCATTTTTTTGTGGCTACAAGAGAAACGGGGCTAAAGGAAGATCTGGAGGGCTAGGCTGTGCCCTTTGTAAATGAGGGGTGCCCCTTACATCTGTGCCTAACACTCCTCCCTATTTTCACAGCTGCAGGCTTAGATTTTGGAGTCAAGTGTTAAAGGTTTCTGGCTGCGGCAGTTGAGGTTTCTTCTATCCCTGCAGTAATCCTTTTATGGGCTCTGGGAGATAGTTTTAGGAGATAAATGAGGATTTCCTCCCCCCCCCAAAAAAACTGCACTTGCTAGTGCATGAAAGCTAAGAGCATTAGCTTTTTTTTTTTTTTTTTTTTTTTGAGACAGTTTCACTTTGTTGCTGTGGCGTCATAGCTCACAGCAACCTCAAACTCTTGGGCTCAAGCGATCGTCTTACCTCAGCTGCCCGAGTAGCTGGGATTACAGGTGCCTGACACCATGTCTGGCTATTTTTAGAGATGAGGTCTCACTCTTGCTCAGGCTGGTCTCGAACTCCTGAGCTCAAGCAATTTACCCACCTCAGATGCCCAGAGTGCTAGGATTAAAGGCATGAGCCACCACACCTGGCCTCTAAGAGCATGAGCTTTGAAGTCAAAACAAATTTCTTTTTTTTTTTCTTTTTGAGACAGAGTCTCAAGTTATTGCTCTGAGTAGAGTGTTGTGGCCTCACAGCTCACAGCAACCTCCAATTACGGGGCTTAGGCAATTCCCTTGCCTCAGCCTCCAGAGTAGCTGGGACTACAGGTGCCCGCCACAATACCCGGCTACTTTTTGATTGTAGTTGTCATTGTCTGGCAGGCCCAAGCCTGATTCTAACCCCCCAACTCTGGTGTATGTGGCTAGTGCCTTAGCCGCTTGAGCTACAGGTGCTGAGCTGTCAAAACAAATTTCTACTCCACCTTCCTCAATCATAAACCCTATAATCTTAGGTGATTTACCTCACTTCTCTAATCCTCAATTTCCTCATCTGTGAAATGAGAATGACAACAGTATCTACTTCACAGGGTGAGCATGAAGATTAGTGGGATAATACCAATGAACTTCAGCTGCTCCAAGGGTTAGGTTTCTGCAATACAAAGAATAAATAAACATGTCTACTAACATCAAACTATCATACACTCTAACAGAGGAAAAATGCAACAAACAAACTGTAACATAATATTCCAGATATAGGGATAGTGTTATTCCTCAAAAGTCATCCAACAAAGCCTTACAAAAGTGGTGACATTTGAGCAGAGGCTTAAATTAAAGGTTATGTAGGAGGCTGCCAGGTACAGAGGAAAAAAAAAATCCGGGTAGAGAAAAACAGGTGAGCAAAGGTGTAGAAGACTAAAAAGCCCACATAACATGTTGCAGAACTGGGAGAAGACCAGTGCAGAGAGTAGGTAGGGACATGTTTAATATAAGGCGGCCCCTGAGAAAACAACAGGAAACAAACATCTCAGGATGTAATGGCTAACAAAAAGCAATTACCATTTTGTTCATTTTCCGCAAACAGCTATACTTTACTCACTCAGCATTAGGAATGTCTCTCTAGAGAATTACAGCTTCCAGCTGCTACCTTTCCCTCAGCCACAAACAAATTCACCAAGGAAAATAATGTTGATCTAATTCTACACACTGATAATCATAATCAATGCTTAAGCTGAGAGGGGAGAACGTTAGTGAAGTAGAAAAAAAGAGGCCAGGCACGGTGGTTCACACCTGTAATCCTAGCACTCTGGTAGTCCGAGGCAGGTGGATAGCTTGAGCTCATGAGTTTGATACCAGCCTGAGCAAAATCGAGACCCTGTCTCTACTAAAAATAGAAAAACAGAAAACCTGAGGCAAGAGGATTACTTGAGCCCAAGCATTTGAGGTTGCTGTGAGCTATGACACCATAGGGCTACAACTTGAGACTGACTCAAACAAACAAAGAAAAAGAAGTAGAAAAAAATAATTAGCATTTAGGGGATCTACCATGTGCCCATAACTATACTTAAAAGTGATGACATTTCACACTCTAAGCAACTCTGCATAGTACCAATTATTCCCATTTTTGAAATTTCTACAACTATTCCACTCAAACCAGCTAAATTGCTATCCAAGATCCATGGTAAGGAAGTGACAGCTGATTGTGAATCCCATACCCATGCTCTTAGAAAAGACCCGACTTGGGGGCAGCACCTGTGGCTCAGTGGGCAGGGTGCTGGCCCCATATACCAAGGGTGGCCCCGGCCAAACTGCAACAAAAAAATAGCCGGGCATTGTGGTTGGCGTCTGTAGTCCCAGCTACTCGGGAGGCTGAGGCAAGAAAATAGCCTAAGCCCAGGAGTTGGAGGTTGCTGTGAGTTGTGTGACACCACAGCACTCTACGGAGGGCAATAAAGTGAAACTCTATATCTACTACAAAAAAAAAAAAAAAAGGAAAAAAAGTGAAACTCTATCTCTACAAAAAAAAAAGAAGACCCAGAGGAAAAGACCCACCTTGGCTGGGCATGGTGGCTTATGTCTGCAATCCTAGCTCTTTGGGAAGCTTAAGTGGGAGGATCACTTGGGGTCAGGCATAGGAGACCATGCTGAGTAACATAGCCCATAGAGACTTTCTCTCTCTTAAAAAAAAAAAAAAAAAGAGGGAAGGGGAAATGCGAGGAGAGGGAAAGAGAAAGGCAAGGAGAGGGAGAAAGGGAGAGGAAGGGGAGGGGAAGGGGAGTGGAGAGGAGGGGAGGGGAGGAGAGGGAGAAAGGGAAGGGAGGGAGGGAAGAGAAGGGAAAAGGAAAGGAAAGAAAAATTAGCCAGGCATTGTGGCAGGTGCCTGCTGTTCCTGTTATGAGGAAGCTGAGGCAGGAGAACTGCTTGAGCCCAGAAATTTGAAGTTACAGTGAGCTATGATAGTGCCACTACAACAGAGTAAAGGGCAAGGGAAAACTTATCCGGCTAAATTTTAGCAAAATTTTTTTTCTAAGAATATTTTCCTATGGCTGAGCAAGGTGGCTCATGCCTATAATCCTAACACTCTGGGAGGCCGAAGTGGGTAGATTGCTTGAGCTCACGAGTTCAAGACCAGCCTGAGCAAACGCGAGACCCCGTCTCTAAAATTAGCCAGGCATTGCGGTGGGCGCCTGCAGTCCCAGCTACTTGGGAGGTTGAGGTAAGAGAATCACTTAAGCCCAAGAGTTTGAGTTTGCTGTAAGCTGTGACCCCACGGCACTCAACTGATGGTGACATAGTGAGACTCTGTCTCAAAAGAAAAAGAAAAAAAGAAGACGGAGGGAGAGAGGGAGGGGAAAAACAGCCTACAAAACAGGAGAAAATATTTGGAAATCATATATTTAGTAAGCATTTAATATCCAAATTACATAACAAAACGAAAACTCCATTACAGAGGAAGATGGCGGCCGAGTAGCAGCTTCTGTGCAGTAGGGCACAGTAAGAGTGGGAAGAGAGGACGCCAGGCATCTCTGGCCAGTGGGTTTTGCCCAGAGGCTTCCCTTTGGTGATACAGATCAGTGAGAGACTTCTGGACCCCACAAGGAGGACAGAAGCGGTGGAAAACTGGCAAGTGGTGGGTGCACTTGTTCGGTCGGAGGCTGCCTGCAGCTGTAACCATACCAGCGGCAAGATTGCAAGCAGAAAAAGCCTTACCTGGGGGTTTTCTTGAACTTGGACACTCGATTGAACTGCCTTGGGAGATCTTGGGCCGATGTGCAGATGACTTTTGGTATCGTCTGGGGCCCCAAACTGAGCTGCTGAGCAGGAAAGGAGCTAGTATCATTCAGCTGTGGGCTGCCACTGCCTGTTGCAGCACCCAGATTGGCCGGGAGACCTTGGGCGAGTAATCTAGTGACTGAGCTGCCCAAAGCGGGGATTGAGATGCTGGGCAAGTGCGGAGATATGAGTGCTTGGCAGATTGACAGCCGTGGCCCTCAGGAACATAGGGGGAGACTGGACTTGGCACACTGGATAAGCAGGCAACCAAGCCAGGAGAGATCCCAGGGATAAGTGATTTCCTGCTTGGCGAAGGTTTATGGCTTGGAGTGTCTTGAATGAGCTGAGGAGTTATTTGGGCTCCCAAGCCTGCAGGGTCTGAATAATCAGCAGAGGCCTCCAGTCCCCATCTCGTACAGCTGTATCAGCTTTGTGATTAACATCTCATACCTCAGAAGATCACCTGTTGCCCAGTCATTACTTAGGAAGATATATATATTCTTTGGTTTCTTGGTTGTGGGGTTTTTGTTTTTTGTTTTTTTTTTAATTTCAACATTTTTTCTTGGCATTTTTTTCTCTCTTTTTTCACCATTCTAGTTTAAATACAATCTTCCATTTTTGCCTTCTTCAACAATTAGAATTTCATTTTTGCTAGTGTTTTTGTCCCTATTATTCCACCCCCAATTTTATCTCATAAGGGTTTTTGCTTGGTTTTTTTTGGGGGGGGGGGTTGAGTCCAAGTATTTTTGTCTTTCCTCTCTACCTGGTAGAGGTGAGGATTGTATCTGAGCTGGCTGGCAAACAGCTGTTGTCCTCAAGGGAATCACCCCACCCAGCACCCCTGGAAGTTGGGAGTCTTTAAGGGTGGGCCCTAGTATCCTAGTATTCACCTATATTTCTCCTATTTCTCTCTTTCAGTGCCTTTCTTGTTTTTGTCATTATTTCCTTTTACTTACCCCGTTTTCTTTCTCTCTCTCTCCTTTTTTTTTTCTCTCTTCTTTAAATCTTTTTTCTCTTCTTGCTCTTCAATTTTTTCATCCTTCTGGTCTCATACCAGAAGGACTCATTAAAACTTTAGGCCAGCATTACAGTAACTTCAAGAGCAAGAAGAAGAGAAATGAAAATTAGGGTAGGGAAACAGAGACAAGAAAGCACTCATGAGGAAGAATCAGCAGAAAAGTCCCGGCAACATGAAATCCCCGGCCAGAGTAACCCCTTATAGGGATCGTGAGATAGCTACCACAGAAGATTCCTCCTATAAAGAAATGTTAGAAATGACAGAAGAGGAAGTTAACATACAGATAATGAAAACAATAAAGGAAATTTGCTGAGAAAGTGGATAATAACCAAAAGGAAATTCTAAAGCAGAATCAAATAAGAAATGAACAATATGAAGAATATAAAAAGGATTTAGCAGAGTTGAAGGAACTGAAGCAGTCAATTAGGGAACTTAAGGATGCAATAGAAAGTATCAACAACAGATTACATCATGCACAAGAAAGAATATCAGAGGTAGAGGATAAGGCTCTTGAGACAACTCAGATAGTTAAAGAGGCCGAAAAGAAGAGAGAAGGCAGAACGTTCACTGACAGAATTATGGGACTTTATGAAGCATTCAAACATATGAGTTATAGGTATCCCTGAAGGGGAAGAAGAATGCCCCAGAGAAATGGAAGCCATTCTAGAGAATATTATAAATAAAAATTTCCCAAATATCACCAAAGATTCTGACATACACCTTTCAGAGGGATAAAGGTGCCCTGGTCACGTCAACCCAAATAGAACTTCTCCAAGGCACATTGTGATGAATTTATCTAAAGTCAAGACAAAAGAAAAGATCTTGCAAACTTCCTGGAGTAAGTGCCAACTGACCTACACAGGCCAACCTATCAGGGTGACCACAGACTTCTCTAATGAAACTTTTCAAGCCAAAAGACAATGGTCACCTATCTTTAACCTATGTAAACAGAACAATTTTCAGCCCAGAATTCTATACCCCACCAAGCTAAACTTTAAAATTGACGAAGAAATCAAATCTTTTATTGATATACAAACATTGAAGAAATTTGTCAAAACAAGACCAGTTTTACAGGAAATATTTCAACCTCTCCTACATGTGGACCATCACAATGGACCTTCAGCAAAGTAAACA
The DNA here is from genome assembly GCA_963573935.1 of Arctocebus calabarensis. Classification (NCBI taxonomy): domain Eukaryota; kingdom Metazoa; phylum Chordata; class Mammalia; order Primates; family Lorisidae; genus Arctocebus; species Arctocebus calabarensis. The sequence goes on from CAUYON010038109.1 coordinate 12,761, forward strand.
CCCAGAAAATATAGAACAGAACCTAGTTTCCCTAATGATGCATAAGACAAAACTAACCAACGGACTTTCACAAAATACGATGAACACAATGCTACCAAACTTATCAATTATCTCAATAAATGTCAAAGGCTTGAATTCCTCACTGAAGAGGCATAGATTGGCTGAATAGATTAAAAAACAGAAGCTATCTATTTGCTTTCTGCAGGAAATACACCTCACATCAAAAGACAAATTAAAACTCAGAGTTAAGGGTTAGAAGTCAATTTTTCAGGCAAACGGAACTCAAAAGAAAAGAGGGATTGCAATCTTATTCTCAAATACATGTGGATTTAAAGCAACTAAACTTAAAAAAGATAATGATTGTCACTTCATATTGGTTAAGGGAAAAATACAACAAGAAGACATTTCAATTTTAAATATTTATGCACCCAATTTAAAT
>CAUYON010038111.1:0-10258 GCA_963573935.1 Arctocebus calabarensis
TGTACATTGGTGCAATCATAGGGCACAATGTGCTTCATATACAATCAGAAATATTTTGATCGTACCATTACAGATAGCCTTCATGGCATTTTCTTGATCACTATATAAAAACATTGATATTCTACCTTTAATAAGTTTCACCAGTACCCTGCTAAGATGCACAGCTTGCAGGGTGACACAAAAATAAGAATGGCAAATTCTACTATAAAGAAGGAAAGTCAGAAAAGATTTAATGGAAGACATTTAAGCACAGAACTATACCAAAATTATGCTAAAATTATGTAATTACTCTTACCTCAAATCCTCACCCAAAAAACCCTTGGGAGTTGGCTATTGTCATTACCTTTTAGAATTGGAGCTCAAAGAGATCCATGGACTTGCCTGAAGTTACTTAGTAGATTTTGAATTCAAATCTTCCTGTCTTCTGATCCCACACTCTTCTAATCCTACACGCCACTCTCACCATGCCTCTCTGTCTGTGAGCCTGCCGTAAAGATTTCTCCATAATTTGTTTTTATATTATTGTCATTCAAGAGATTTCTTCCCCTTTTGGACACTCATTGTATTCACAGTTAATGAACTGTAGAATCTTAGAGATGGAAAGGATATTAGAATCCCATCTAATTCAACACCCAACCGAAAACGAACAAGAAAGCAGAGGTGACTTGAGTGAGTTCCTTCAAGAGTAGCCCAGAACCACCTAGTCAGCCCCTCCCCTTATATTTAAGCTGTCTCTTCTCTGGATGGTCATATGCCCAGTGTCCAACTCCAATAAATAGTTTTAAGGAAATAATTCTTCTTCTTCTGCCTTCTTCCTCCCTTCTCCCTTCTCCCTCCTCCTCCTCCTCTTCTTCTTCTCCTTCTCTTTTCTTCTTCTTCCTCCTCCTCCTCCTTCACCTCCTCCTCCTTCTTCTTCTCCATTCCCTCCTCCTCCTCCTCCTTCTTCTCCTTCTCCTCCTCCTTCTCCATTCCCCCCTCCTCCTTCTTCTTCTCCTTCTCCTCCTCCTTCTCCATTCCCTCCTCCTCCTCCTTCACCTCCTCCTCCTCCTCCTTCTTCTCTTTCTCCTCCTCCTCCTTCTTCTTCTCCTCCTTCTCCTCCTCCTTCTTCTCCTTCTCCTCCTCCTTCACCTCGTCCTCCTCCTTCTTCTTCTCCTTCTCCTCCTCCTTCTCCTTCTTCTGCTATAACAACAAAATCTGCTAAGTACATGGGGCTAAGAAGCTGAAGGGGCAAGAAATGAAAGGCAACAATAAGAAATAACTCTCAGGGTTTAGAGCATGAAAGAATAAAGGGAAAATCAAGAAAGCAGAGTATCCAAGCAGGAGCCCTGAATTATCAAGGCCAGAGAGTGTTTTCTGAAGCATAGTAGTTGGGGTTTTACTTCAGTCATGTAAGTGCAAGTTGAATACTCTGTCTTCTTAAACTTTTAGGAAAATCTGTCATATAACCATCAACGTCTTGTGTATGGAAATGAAAGGGGAAATGACCTCTTATTTTTTCATTTATTTTGTCAAATTAAAATCAAACCTGGATTTAGTAAGGAGGAACTGTATTTCAAAGGATAGGCTGGGACTGGTAGAGTAGAAAAGGGGGAGGAAGGTTACACTAAGAACTCTCTGACCTTCCAATCTGCAAAGGTCTCTAGGGCTTGGGCAAAAGGGTCTTTATTTTACCAGGTGAATATTCTAGACTAGAAAGAAGCAGGTGTAGGGAGGGGTAAGGAAAGGGTCCCTGACAAGGTAGCAGATCCTGGAATAAACCTTAGGCCAGGCTATTCTTCAAAGGGACTATATGCTGGTTTTACCTGAGGGTGGGTCAACCTTCAAGGGCTGAGGGGAAGAAGAGAAGCTTAGCCAAAGTTTGAACTCTGAGCATTTTATTCCATTTGCTCAAGGCCATAAGCAGTTCGACTAATCAGTTATTAAGCTAAGAACGGGGATTTGGAAGACAGTGTCTTGGTCATAGATAACAAGGAGGGAAGGCATTATTGAGTCTCATCTAAGTCATCTGGGGAGGGGTAGCTCTTGGCAGGAAAACTTTTCTGGAACACAAAGCTTTCTAGCCGCTTTTACTCCTTTCCAGGAGCACAGGGATCAGGTAACATTCAACTAATGTCAGTGTGGAGCTGTGAGAGGTGATGTGGAAGTCAGGTGAGGGACTTTTGCAAGTAGGAATGCAAGCCACCAAGACATGTGAAACCTCTGGAAATGCACAGAAATCTTGTGCAAACTCTGTGGATTAAATTAACATGGCTGGGACTCTTCCATTATGATCATTAGAATATGTGTAAGTTCTTTCTTCTTTGTATACAAAGAGCACCAGATACCAAACAAAACAAACAAAACTTGTGTTTCTATGCTTTACCCCCTAACTCACATCATTATCCTAGGAAAGCACAGCCTTTTCTGGATCAAGGTAAAGATGAACTTAATCTGTGGAGATTCCGCACCCAGCGGGAGTTGATGGGTTAGTGGAGGATGCTACTGATTGCTTCTCCTGCAGGGATGTGGGAAGAGAAGTATCAGCAGAGAAGTATTAGGAGTCATCAGTGATGGAGAAAAAGAGAGAAATGCCAAATCAGCCACGAATAGATGGAGACTTAAAAATCAGGGACCTTACTGCAAGACACAATGCATTAACAGCACAGGTTTTCTAAGAGTATTGTTCAGTGGGAGTGCTGATAACACATTTATATTGTGGCTGGCATTCTTAATTCTTTCCTTCCATTGTACAGAATGAAAGACTTTCTAATGAGATGGTGCCTGTCACTAGCGAATAATAGCCTTCATGGTCAACATCTGGGCACTGGGGAGTGCACACCCTTAGCTGAGTCAATCACGTTAGTCACACAGGCGGTGTCTACAATTGCATATAGCCTGACCACCTGGTCTTACACTCACATTTACACACTTGGCATGTATTTATCTAGAGGAGATGATAAAGAAGAGCTTCTTCGCATTATTACTCAGAAATGAGAGTGAGCAGGCTTTCACAATGGGATGGTACGCTCAACTGGGTTGTGGTTGGCATAGTTGGGTAGACTCTGGTCAGGCTTTTAGCCTCTAACACTAGTGTGAATTTAGACCTCACCTCCTGTTGCCCTGATCTAAGTCAAGGTACAGCAGGAGGCCCCCAAAACCCTGTCTTATCTTTCATATGCCCTACTGTTTGGGGAAGGAGAGTTACAGAGAAGAAAAGACACTTGAAGGGATACTCTAATTCGAGAGGAAAACCCGCAGAGAAAATCTGATGAAACAGCAAAAGCTGTAGACAAGAAAATAAATAAAAGCAAGGGAAGAATCCCTGCGTTCAGACAAACTAGGGCAGAAAAGAAGGTAGAGGAAGAAAAGGAATTGGAGAAAGGGAGGGCAAAAATGCCATCAGCACCTGGGGTAATTTCTTTTTCCTGAAGCTCGTTACAGAGATAGAAGAACTCTCAGAAGAATTCTCATGACCCTGTGCGATCTGAAGACCTTGGAACAGGGCAAGGAAAGAGAAACTGGAGCTAATCTTGGGGAGGTCTCTGAAGTATGTATGAGCAAAGGTTGAGGGGGGTCCCTCCACAGGAGTGTGGGGGGATCCACTGCACCTGTACCCCAGGTACACAGTGGTGGGTCCATCTCCCTGCACACAGTCTTTTTAGAAAATCAATTAGTCCCTGTTCTTTAATATTTTTATGATGACTATCAAAGAAGGGGAAACTAAAGTACTGGTTAAGAGCTCAGCAACTGATATAAAAACAAACAACTTGAATGTCACTTACTAATGATAAGATGTTGGAGAAATTGCTTATCCTGGGCTTCAGTTTCCTTGACTATGAAATGGGGAAGATATTAGCACTTTCCTCATTAACTAATCCATGCAACAATCTTGGGAACTGAATCACATCACCCTCACCAATTCATATGTCTGAGTTCTAATCTCCCCTGTGACTATATTTGGAGGTAAGACCTTTGGGAAATAATTAGGGTTGAAAGAGGTTAAAGGGGCGGGGTCCTAATCTAATAGGATTGGCAGCTTTACAAAAGGAGGGCGAGACACAGAGAGCTCGGTCTCCTCTCCTATCTGCCAAGGAAAGACCATGTAGGGACACAGTGAGAAGGTGACTAGCTGCAAGCTGAGAAGAGAGCCTTCACCAGAAACTGAAGTCGTTGGCACCTTCATCATGAATGTCCAGCCTCCAAGTCTTTGAGAAAATAAATTTTCATTGATTAAGCGCCTCGTTGTGGTATTTTGTTTTAGCAGCCTGAGCCAATTAGTACAAGTAAGACAGTTAGCATAGTTCTCAGAATCTACACGCAGCTCAAAAGCGTTAGTAATAGTAATAATAAATTCACATATACACACATTCATGCATACTAAGATAACACTTTTGCTCTGTGTAGTTGGTATTTTATTAAAAAGATACTACACGTGATTTTTTTGTTGTTATTTTTGTCTTTCTTACTTTGTTTCAGGGTCTTGCTCCCTCTGTCCCCCACTGCTGTCTGGCGTGCAGAGGCACAATCACAGCTTGCTGCTACCTCAAACTGCTGGGCTCCAGCAATTCTCCCACCTTACCCTCTTGAGTAGCTGAGATTATAGGCATGTGTCACTAGGCCCAGCTAATTTTTTTTTCCATTTTTTCATAGGTATGGGGGCTGGCTATGTTGCCCAAGCTGGTCCCAAATCCCAGGCCTCAAGTAATCCACCTGCCTTTGTCTCCCAGAGTGCTAGGACTACAGGGTTGTGCCACCTTTAATTTGGAAGAATATGGACATTTTCTCAGAATTCTAACTGGCATTCTTCAAAGCACCTGATGTGGTACTTGGGCCAGGTAGGCAGAATTCTCCATCTTTCCTTCAATAGCCCCAGAGGTTCTGAGTTTATTTTTTTTGTGATTTAAGGAAAGGAAAGAAGGAAAAAAAAAAGGCAAAGGAAGGCAAGGCACACCAAGGAAAGCAAAAGTTCAAGCTAAGAAGACAAACCTTGGAAGAAGCCAATCTGCTGACATCTTAACTTTGAACATCCAGCCTCCAGAACCATAAAAAACTAGATTTCTGCAGTTAAGGGACCCCGTCTGAGGTATTATGTTAGGGCATCCTGAGCAGGAATACTAATACAACAACCGTTGAAGTAAGTACTAATGATGAGAAAGCTAGTTTATTTTCTACATTATCCTGAAGAGTAATTTGTCCCTAAGAACTGAAAGAACTAGGTGGATCTCAGAGCTTATGAAACAGCATAGGCCCCCTTCATCTTATCACATCCGTTCTCTTACTGACTAGACAGGTATAAATCAATTTTGTTACTGCATCTACCATTGAGGGCTCTCCTTAGCCTCTCATTTAGGGTCTTTCCCAGAGAGAGAAAAAGTAAGTTTTCCCTGTTGGAGTCAGAATATAATCTGGTCTACCCTCCAAAGGAAGCCAGGAAGCCCATCTACATGCAGTTTGCTGCCAAAAGGTGATTCCCAATTCCTCTTGAAGAGTCTCTGGCAATCTTTGTGCAATTCCGTGTGGGACAGATTTAAGTATTTTCCTCCTTAAACTGACTGGAAACCCAGCTTCTTGCAATTTCCATCTATCAATGTCAATTTTATACTCTACAACAAGAAAGAATAAGGACATTCCATCTTTTTCTGTGATCGTCCATCAAATACCTAGTGATGCCTCTTTCAGTTGCTCATAGATGCTTTTCCCAGGAGACTTTTCCCTCATTCATTCTGCTCAGTTGACACAATTTCTAGGACCCTCAATATTTTTCCTCTGTATGTTCATTTTTTGTTACTCCTTTCAAGAGTGGAACTGAAAATGTACCTTTGCCCTATAAAGTTTTTATGATGTCCTTATATAAATAATTTTGAAATGACTCTCAATTAGTACACTGGAATATACTGTATACATTTTACAGAAATCATGAGAATCTCAGCTCATTCTTATACTTTGATGATGAATAATTTGGTATCCAGCTTTATATGTTTTAGACAAGATGTAAAAATGAATTTGGCAGTTTTATTTTTAATCATATCCTTCAGATATTTCTACTTTTTGTACTTTCATCTTTTTTATTAACTCTTAAGTTATGATTAGCTTACATAACATTTAGGTTTGTCACTTAGATAGTTTTATCTCATGAGGAACCTTTGATATTTTTAGCCTTTCTATGTAATACACTCCTAAATCAATGGTTGTGGAGTATAAAGCAGATCCTTTGGACATCAGAATAATTTTGTTATATTCTCAATCCCATTCAACACAATCCAGTTATAAAAGAGAGAAACTTTATTGATTACTAAAATGTTACAAAACACCTAAATAATGCCTCAGGTAGCATTAGCGTTTTTGAAACCAAAGGCTACAATGAATAAAAAACGTAGCAATAATTAATTTGTTCCTAATCTTATCTATTCTTAGGAACAAGCTAACCTACTTCTTACCAGTGAAGTCTTCCTTAAGTACTGTAAGTTACTATCCTTCCCATAGCTAAATAATTTCCTGATAACTATTACCAATTCCATTAATCTTTTCAAAGAATCATTTTTTTAGATTTATTCCTTTTCTCCATCCTATTCTTATTTTTTCTTTCACTTATTTATGCCCTTATTTTTATTATATTTTTTCTAATTTTCTTAGGTTTTGTTTGCTATTTTCTCTAGCCTTTTGAGATGGAAACAAATTATTTTCTCCTTCCTTTCGTAATTTATTTATTTAAGAGCATGCCCTTCTCCTAAGCACTGCTTATGGTTGTTGCTTATTGTTTTACTTCTAAAAATAATATTAAAAATAATTGTCATTTGGCATAAGATCTTGCTGTGTTGCTCAAGCTAGAGTGCATTGTGGTCATCACAGCTCTCAGCAACCTCAAACTCTTTTGCTCATTTGATCCTCCTGCTTCCAGGCCCAGTTATTATTTTTTTAAATGTTTTAGAAATAAGGTCTGGCGATGTTGCTCAGGCTGGTGTTAAGCTGGCCTCAAGCGATCTTCCCACCTCAGCCTCTCTGGTGCTGGGCCATAGTGTCTGGCAAGTGATCTTAGATTCATTATAGTTTAGTCAAATTTTCTAATCTCTATTTTTTCCTATTTATTTATGGTATTCATTTTCACGTATTTGGAATTTTTCTAGTTACATACTTACTATTTCATTTGTAGTCTCATTTCATTGTGGTCACAGAATGATGATTAATTTCTTTTTTTTTTTTATTAAATCATGGTTGTGTACATAAATGCAATCATGGGGTACAATGTGCTGGGGTTTATATACAATTTGAAATATTTTCATTGAAGTGGTTCACATAGCTTTCATGGCATTTTCTTAGATATTGTGTACAGACATTTATATACTACATTTAGTAAGTTTCACCTGTACCTTCTAAGATGCCCTGTAAGTGTGGACCCACCAGTTACTCTGCCTCCACTCATCCTCCCCCCGCCCCTCCCTCGCCCCTTTCCCCAATTCTTGTGCTGTAAGATTAACTTCTTTATGATGCAGAAACTTTGTCAATTTTGGCATCTACTCCAGAGGCACTTGAAGAGAATTTTAATTCTATCATCATTGAGGGAAGTGTTTCATATGTATCATTTTTGTTAATTCTATTGCTCAGACCTTTCTGTATCTTTACTAATTTTCTTCCAGCTTGTGCTAACAGCTATATAATGAACTGTAACAAAGCTTCCTGGTAAGCTAGTAGATTTGTGTCTTTTTCTGTTTAGTTCTGTTAATTTTTTATTTGTTTTATCATTTGAAGTTATGAATTTTTAGCATATATAGACTTTAAAAAATTCTCATAATGCTTCTTGTTTGAAAGTCTCCTTTGTCTGATATTACTGTAAATATAGTAGTTTTCTTTTCATTGGTGATTGCATTATATATCTTCTTCCATGCTTTACACTTCTAATCATTCTTTTTTATATATCTTGTGGCTTCATTTTTTTTTTTTTTTGGGCAGTTTTTGCTGGGGGCGGGTTTGAACCTGCCACCTCCAGTATATGGGGCCGGTGCCCTACTGCTTTGAACCACAGGTGCTACCCCTGGATATAGCTTCATGTTTTATTTTAGTCAGTCTGACAAGCTAGACTTCCTTTAGATCAAGCTTTTGTATTTCTTTATTTTACATGTGTGGAAAAACTAGTTTTAGTTATACATTGTTTTTTACCATTCTATTTTTGATTACTATAGAACGCTCAATATATCATTGACTTCCCTATATTGCCAGAAATTAAGAATTTTTTATATCCTTTTTTTCTTTTACTTCTTTTCATTATTGTCATGTATTTACTTCTACACTTATTTAAAATTTGATAAGGCATTTGTTACAGATCTACTTACTTATGTTAGTATCACTACACACGTATGTTAGTATCACGAATGGTTTTATTTATGTCCTCAATTTCATTTTTCATGTAGAACCATCCTCTTTAATATTTCTTATAGTCAGATCTGCTGGTGATGAATCCTTCAAGCTTTTGTTTATCTGAAAATACCTTTATTTCATCTTCATTGTATTATGGAGTTTTTGTCGTATTTAGAATTCTAGATAGACACATTGGCTTGCAGTGTTAGAAAAATGTGGTTTCATTGTTTGTGGATTCAATTGTTTCTGTTGAGAAGTCATCTGTTGATCTCACTGTCACCCTTTTGAAGATAATAATTTTTCCTCTGGCTGCATTAAAAAAAACGTTATCTCTGTCTGTGTTTTTGTTTTTCCACCTAATTAGTGAGACAAGGCCTTACTATGTTGTTAAGGCTACTCTTGACCTCCTAGACTCAAGTAATCCCTCCACCTTAACCTCCCAAGAAGCTGGGATTATAGATGTGAACCATCATGACCAGCTTGCCTTTGGTTTTTAATGTTTCTCTATGATGTTTATATATGTGGGATTTTGGGGGTTTTTATTTATATTACTTGGATCACTTGGGCTTCTTAATTTGTGGGATATCAGTTTTTGAAAAATTCTTAGCAATGATCTCTTTAAATACTTCTTTTGATAAATTGGTACATTTTTAATGAAACATTTAATTTTCACTAATCTTCTCTTTCTGCATCAATTTGATTATTATTTATAGACTTTACCGTTTATCAATTTTGGCTATTTTTATTAATTTCTTCAAAATATGAGGTATGGTTATGTTGGAGTCTATATTTCCTGACACCAGTATTATTCTCACTTGTAGGTCCACTTCTACTGCTTGTTTTCCCTTATTATGTCTTCTTTATTTTTTGGTCTTCTTACATATTTAGGTATTTAAAAATCATTCCTAAACATTTTCTATAAAAGAACTACAAAGAACCCATATGATTTAATGTTCTGTTAGAGTGGAGTTTCTCAATACATATCTTTGTCATCAGGAATTGGCTGAACATCTATAACAGACCCACATCCAACCCCATATTGAATGGAGAAAGACTGAAAGAATTCCCACTTAGAACTGAACCAGACAAAGGTATCCACTATCACCACTACTATTCAACATGGTGCTAGCAGCGGCATCGCAAATGTATACAAATTGGAACAGATGAGGTTGAATTATCACTCTTTGAGGATGATGTGATTGTGTACTTAGAAAACCCCGAGGACTCAACCACAAGACTCCTGGAAGTGGTCAAGAAATACATCAACATCTCAGGATAAAAAATCCTGTACACAGATCAGTAGCTTTCATATATGCCAACAAGAATCAACTGAGAATCAAATAAGGGCAGCAATACACTTTACAGTAGCACCACAGAGAATGTAATACCTTAGAATACATTTAACAAATGATATTAAAGGTCTCTATAGAGAGAACTATGAAACTGAGTTGGCAGATGGAGGAACATTCATGCTCCTAGCTTGGAGGAATCAACATTGTTGAAATCCCGATACTGCCCAAAGTGGTCTACAGATTTAGTGAAATTCCCATTAAAATATCAACATCATATTAGGGCTGAGTACATTGGATACATTTTCTTCCGTTCTTGAGATACTTTGCTAAAAAGAATATGTTCCAGCTCCATCCATGTAAACACAAAAGAGGTAAAGTCTCCATCTTTCTTTAAGGCTGCATAGTATTCCATGGTGTACATGTACCACAATTTATTAATTCATCATATGAAGGCTAAAACCCAATTATAGCACAGGAATACAGGGAAAGGGGAAAGGCAGGGGAGGGAGGGGGGAAGATGGGTGGAGGGAGAGCAATTAGTGGGAACACACCTACGGTGCATCTTAGCAGGGTACTGGTGAAACTTATTAAAGGTAGAGTATCAATGTCTTTATATAGTGATCAAGAAAATGCCA
>CAUYON010038112.1:0-16466 GCA_963573935.1 Arctocebus calabarensis
GGTTGAAAGTTCTTTTGTTTTAGGAGATTAAAAGTCGATGACCATTCTCTTCTAGCTTGAAAGGTTTGATCAGAGAGATCTGCAGTTATTCTAATATTCTTCCCCTTGTAGGTAATGGATTTCTTACGTCTGGCTGCTTTCAGAATATTCTCCTTCTTATTAACTTCAGTGAAGTTAATTATGATGTGCCTGGGGGATGTCTTATTCAAGTTGAATTGTGCTGGGGTTCTGAAACTGTCTGCTGTCTGAATTTCAGAATCTCTTGGCATGTCTGGAAAGTTCTCTTTCATAATCTCATAAAGAGGAGACTCTGTGCCTTTGGACGCCACTTCATCATTTTCAGGTATGCCTATAAGGTGAATATTGGTTTTCTTCAAGTTATCCCAGAGCTGTCAGAGAGAATGATCCGTTTTTGCCTTCCATTTGTCTTTCTCTTTGGAAGTTTGGGAGCATTCGAAAGCTTTGTCTTCTATGTCAGAAATCCTTTCTTCTGCTTGCTCCATTCTGTTACTGAGGGATTCTACTGTATTTCTCAGATCTTTGAGGGCTGCCACTTCTTGTCTCAATGTGTCTAAATCTTTGATCATTTTGTCTTTGAATTCGTTGAATTCTTGAGACATCTTTTGGGTCATCTTTTAGATTACTGCCTGAAATTCTAATTCCATCTTTTCTTCTATTCCACTGATCTTATTTGCTATCCAGACTCTGAATGCTAGTTCTGACATCTCAGCCATTTGCTTATGCAAGGGATCTTGTGCTGTATCTACCTTGTCATTACTTGGGGGAGCTGGTCTACTCTGATTATTCATATTGCCAGAATTTTTCTGTTGTTTCCACCTCATGATTATTTTTCACTGTTGCCTATGACCGTCCTCAGAGTTGGGGAGATTTTTCTCCCAGCTCAGACCCCAGCAAGATCACTGTGTTGTTGCTGGATCTTTGTAGGGAGTGACCCTATGTGGCTCCTCTGGGACTGCCCCACCCAGGGAGTTCTGGCTGCAGGAGCAGCTCCTGAGTGTGGCACACCCAGAACAAGTAGCAGGGCATGGGATTTGGCACCCGGTGGCCTTTGCAAAGGGAGCCCATGCCTCCAGCAGTCTCTGGCTCAGAGGAGGGCTCTGGAGAGAGTGTGGCGGGCCTGGGGCATGGATCGGAAGCAGGAGCAGTCCTGGCAGGTGGCAGGCTAAGGCCAGTAGGGGCACAGACAGGCACCACACAGGAGTCTCGGTGGACTTCCTGGCTGCTGCTGGCAGCAGGCCAAGTCCCAGAGGGGTGCCACTCGGGCTGTGTAGGAGTACCAGTGGAGTGGAGTTCCTGGCCACTATGGGCGGAGGGCCTGGGGCATGGATTGGAGCCAGGTAGGGGTCCTGGCTTGCTGCAGGCCAAGGCCCTGCGGGGCACAGATCAGCACCAGGAGGGAGCCCCATTGTACTTCCTGGCCACTGCTGGCAGTGGGTCAAGGCCTGGCGGGGTGCAATCAGGGCACCTGGGAGTCCCGGCGGAGTTCCTGGCCACTGGTGGCACAGGCCAAGGCCCGGCGGGGGTCCTGGCAGAGTTCCTGGCTGCTGAGGACAGAGGGCTGAGGCCCAGTGGGGCACAGATCAGAGCAGCTCAGGGGTCCCAGAGGTGTCCCTGGCCTGGGGGCTGGCGGGGACTCGGTGGGCACTGGAGTCTCTTACATAGCAGGCCATCTGGTCCGGCAGATGGTGAGGGTGGGCGCTGCTCAAGTCCTTCTCCCTCAGTTTCAGCAGAGGTCAGGCTTCTGGTGCATCAGGTAAGCGGGGGAAGGGAGTCTTGGAAGTTCAGAATGGCGGAAAACTTTAGTTCAGTTTTTCTGCCTGAAGCTTGGTCTCTGGAAGTCGCAGCTTGCCTGAGAGGTGACCTGAAGTTATCGCTTCTCTCTCTCTCTCTCTCTCTCTCTCTCTCTCTCTCTCTCTCTCGGCTGAGCTCCCAGTCTTCAGCTCAATTGGGCAGTTTCTGGAGGTTATCTTTCCTTTTGGACAGGAGCCTCTGTCGGAAGCTGCTTCCAGTCGGCCATTTTGCCCCTCCCCTGGGTCTTCATTTCTTTACGAAGGTTCCTGTGTCACATAAAACTTATGAGGTCAATCTGTCTTTTATGTTACAGGAACCTCAGTCAGCAATTTAGTGAAAGGCAAAGAAAAGCTACCCCCCCATCCCAAATTCTCCCTCTGCCTCTTTCTTATAGGTACTTACGACAACATTTAGGGCAACATCTAGATATCCAGGATATCTCCCCATTGCAAGATATGTAATTTAATCACATTTGCACAGTCTCTTTTGCCATAAAAGTTAACACTCACAGATTCTCAGGATTGGAATATCCTGGATATCTAGACAGGGGGGCATTATTCTATCTATGATTCCCGGGGAGTCACCCATTAATGTGGGGGTTATAAGGGTTTACTCAGATTTCCTACTACTTGGAAATGATAAAAACAACTTTTGATTTCGTGTCTTGATTTGTTCATCACATTGAGTTCTACAGCTCCACATAGAGGGCCTGTTGCTTATGGTCATAAGGCAGGAAAGAATGGAATGACAGCAAAAGTAAAAACCAAAGAAGTCCCACTATAGATCTCAAAGATTAACCAAAAGCAAAATGATTTTTTACCCAAAGGAATCTTTTATTTTCCTTTTGTCTCCATCTCTTTAATTAAAGACACACTCAATCAGGTGAACTCAGCCTACATTGAAAAAGTTCAGAAGTAAATAAAAGATACTCAATAAAGATGTGTTAGTTCCTTGTCTAAGTGGTTGTCCCTGTGTCCCTAGGGCAATTTTCTTTTACTTTTTGATGCTAACATGATTTGAAAATTCAAATCAGGTATCTGATTCAGAACAATCACCTAAAGGGAAATTTCAATTTTTCAGGAATTACATATTCCTGGTACTTGCATTGGGTCCTCAAATATCTACACCAAGTATCTACAACCCGACTAGTCTGTAGAATGCACACAAAGTGTATGTGAAAGAGCCCTTGACAACTTGATTTAGGGTGAATAGTGGAGGTAATTTAACCTCTTAGGAAAATGCAAATCTATCACAAGTGAAACCTTCACTTCACCATTGAGGTGAGGATTACAAAATAGGAAGAGTTTAATCTTTTCCATATTTAGGATCTCATCCTTTAAAAATCAAAGGTTGGGGAAGTTGGGGCAAAGGGCTATGTAGGGGTCAGGGGGGATCTGATCTTAACAATCAATGTAGCTTTGAGAACCTTGGATTCACCCCTACATACTGATATGCAAAGAAACAACTTGAGAAAGGAAAAACAGTGGAGGATGGTCAGACCTCACCTTACTTCAAGGAAAAGAGAGGTTTGTAGTATGTGAGTATCTTCACATTTCCTCTTTTAAAAGAGAAGGCATTAGAGCTCCGTGTCTGTGTGTGTGTCTCTGTGTGTGTGTGTGTGTGTGTGTGTGTATGTGTCAGTGATTATTTGGAAGAATTTATTCTCAGTCATTGATACTAAATGCAAATTTCAGGAGTTTGGGTGACAATATCTGGTAACTCCTTTACAACCCATATGACATATAGCAGGCAGGTGTCAGAAACAAGGCAAACTTTAACTTTTGCAAAATTATGCAAGAGGCTATTTTATTTTCAAGAGATTTATGATAAGTTCATGTCATCCAGATCTGTTCATATAAAAATTAACACACAGCTCCATTTTCTACTGTTTTCATATGGAGAAAGTGTTTTGAATTCCAAATGGTGTTCTTTTCTCCCAAATAATTTTAAATATTTTTTCCAATAATGAGATGCTATACTTCACTTGCCTCAATAGTTGTATTCCTGAAATACAAATTATATTTTCATAACTCAAATTGGATGTTAATATACCCAGACCCTCCTATGTAAAGACATTGATATGTATGGTTAAAAGTATAACATACATAGATTAGACATTGTTTCCAATAATGAAGAAACTGAGGCGAAAGAGAATGAGTGACTGGCCTGAAAACCTCAGCAGACAATTATAGCACTGGGAACAGATACCAGGCTTCTGACTTCTAGCCAGGATCATGAAAAATATGCCAACTTCCTAAAGAGGAGCAAGTTTTTGTTATTGACTACAGATTTAAAACTTAGAAAAGAATCTTTCTTTGTCCTGTAAGGCATTGTTTCAAACAAAAACTACTTGGGAAATTACTTCCATTATGCATTTTATTATGTTCTATGAATCTATGTTATCCCTTTAGTTACCAATGGATTTTGCTTTGCTTTATTATTTGAGTAAGTCTCATCAAACTTCTCCCTGGCAGTCAGGAGGAATCATCCATCCTAGACGAGAGCGTTTAGATTTGCTCTTTTTTAACATAAGGATTAGCTCTGCACTTGGGGAATCTTTGGGTAGCATCAAACCCACCTACAGAATTCTGTGATTTAATTTCACTTACAAATTTAAAGGATTTACAGCTGTCTTCACAGTTAAATGAGGATTGACTGAGATGTTGCCCTCCCCTGGTAGAGACAATTCCCCAATCAGCAGGACTTGTAAGGGTTCCCAGGAGTAGATGGTTTGACCCAGGAGAATGAAATTAGCACACACACACAAAAACATACCATCTGAGACTTTCAGAAAATGCAGATCCAGAGGGAAATCTTGGAGCATAAATTGCTTTGAGGGTTTTATTTTTACTAGATCTTAGTTGGAGAGATTTGTGTTTTTTCACATGCACAGCTGTGGAGTCTCCAGAGGAATTTCTTGCTCTTTTCATTTTTGCATATCAGCCAAAAACCAAGATCTAAGCACCAAATGTAATATTATAAACCCCATAGATGATGTGGATGGATTTTCCAAACTAGGCAAGGAACTGATTAAAATCCAAGGTGGGATTCTGACAGTGAAGCGTGATGAGGGGAAAGATAGCTGAACAGGTGGGGTCAAAAGCTTCGCATTCTGGTTGGTTTTGCTGTTTGCTGGTTTGTTTAGTTCTCACATTGGCTCTAAACATTTGTATAGACGTGGCCAAATTAATGGACCTTGTCTTATCACAGTTATACTAGTGAAATATATATTCATTACATAAGAAAAAGTTGATAAACAAGCTGGAATTTATTTTTGCTCTTTCTGTAATGAGCTGTGTGACCGTAAGCATGTGATTTGGTCTCTATTCCTTTATTTCTTTGGCTAAATCAGTCTAATAAGCTCAGAGATTTATTCTGGTTCCAAATAATAATAGTTAGCATTTGCAGAGCACTAACTATAGGCTGGACACTATTCTAAGTGCTGCCTTATACCGACTGTTTTGATCTTCACAAACCCATAGAAAGTATGTAATGGTATTAATTACATTTAATACACAGAGGTAAATAACTTGCCCAAGGTCATATAGCTTCTAAGTGGCAGAATCAGCATTCAACTAGGAAAGACTGCCTCTGAACTCCATGCTTTTTTGGGGGGGGACAGAGTCTCATTATGTTACCCTCTGTAGAGTGCCATGGTGTCACAGCTCACAGCAACCTCAAACTCTTGGGCTTAAGCAATTCTCTTGCCTCAGCCTCTCTAGCAGCTGGGATTACAGGTGCCTGCTATATCACTCGGCTACTTTTTGGTGCAGTTGTCTTGTGGTTTAGCAGGCCCAGGCCAGGCTCAAACCCACCAGCTTTGGTGTATGTGGCTGGCACCCTTACCCACTGAGCTACGGATGGCACGCCTGAACTAGCTTTAACTATAATTCTATATTGTCTCTCTAAAGTCCTATGGATAAAAGCAAGGAGGAGACATTTATGTACATCAAACTAGAATGCACCAAAATGTAATTTTTAAAAAGAGATCTGCTCTTGCTATGCTGCCCAGGCTGGTCTTGAACTCCCAGGTTCAAGTCATCCTCCCACCTTAGCCTCTTGAAAAATTGTAGCATATAGACACACATGTCTGTGCCTGGCATATTTTGTTTTTATTAGCAAAAAATAATACATAGTCTATATCTTTGAACTCCACCCCAGGCCATTGCCTGCTCCTTTCCAAAGAGCAGTCCTATCTCTTGGTACCTGACCCTTTATCTCATCTGTCAGTTTGTAACATCTCTGACCCTTACCCTGGGCCCCCGCTTGTGGCTTGGAGATGATAGGGCAGACGGCATTGTCTATCATTTGAAAATAAACGAAAGCAGAAAGTTGAGTGTTGTGCTCTGGGGGATGTACAGAAATATCCTGAGTGTCAAATGAAAGGTCAATAGGAAACAGATCACACATTTGAACTACAGTGATTAGCAGAGGTTATTTACAAAGCGACGATTTAGGTGGAATTTAAGCGACAACTGCAGGGAATGACACACCAGCCTCAGATTAGCCCCAACAGAGTTGTTCCTCTCCTTTGGCCTGAAGGCGGGGAAGTGGTTACTAGAACCCCCCAAAGTGAGTTACATTTAATTATGTTTAGGATCCACCTTTGGGGGAGCGGCAACATTTGACCTTGCATAAAGGGCGCAGCGAGTCAGGGGAAGACTGTGCAGAGAGAGGACAGTCTGACCTCAGTTTTCTCTGTTCTGATAAAACTCCCACTGGCCAAGGCCAACAGGACTCTATAAGGCAAAAAAGTCAGCTTGTGGAATTGCACACGTGAACCATGTGAGGCAAGAGGCAGGGTGAGAGGATGGAGAATGTACAGTGAGGAGCAAGGGAAGATACCTGGTAGACCTACATCAAACTAGTGTCCACCAGAGAGAGCTGGGGTGGATACTAGGAGGGTTAGACCTACTGAGAAATAAATCTTGAGTTAGGTTGCTCCTAAATACCTGTCTAAACCCCAAGAGCCCTAAATATTTACCATATGATTTAGTTTTCTTTTTATCATCTCTTACCCACAAAACATTTGCCATCTCTTACTCATTCAGAGATCCTCCTGCCTCAGCCTCCCAATTAGCTGGGACTACAGGCACCTGCCATAACACCCAGCTAATTTTTCTATTTTTTCATTTATTTAGTGGGGTCTTGCTCTTGCTCATAATTCAAATTCCTCAGTTCAAGAGATCCCACTTGGCCTCCCAGAGCTCTAGGAGGCATGAACGACTATGCCTAGCCCAAATATCTATTTTTAAAGTAATTTTGAAAAATTTCTTCCTTTATGCTCTTGTCTAAGACCTAGAAGTTAAAATTTTGTTTTCCCCAACAACATTGTTTGTTTAAAATTTTCAACAGTGAAATTTCCATCTCAAACCCATCATTTCAACAGGAATAGGCAGGATATAGTCAATTACTAGTTTTCTCATCAAAATACTAAGAATTTTCAAAGGGGAAGGAGTAATAATCTGCTTTCTTGAAGTACCCATCAATAAAACACTTAGCAGCTTCATATCTTTTCTATTCAAAGTACCTCCCCATCTTTTTATGAGACATCTCTATTCGAAGAAGAGGACCTTTTTTTTTTTTTTAATTTTCTCCAGTTAACAAGCCTCAAGGGAATGGGAGGAAGATCAGGTGACTGCCTGAGATTATGTAACAGTACAAAAGTAAGAGAGGGAAGAATAATTAGAAGAACAATAATTAGTGACCTAATTATTGTTAAACAGCAATAATACCTCACGGGGCAATTCACAACACTGTAGTCAGGACTATTGCTAACAGAACAGTTTCTGCTGATGGACTCCAGATAGCGTGAGAGCACTTCAGTTATACAGCATGTATAAATAGCCAAAATAGGCTGAGTTATGCTGTTCTAACGAACAAATTCTGAAATCACAGAGTCATGTTTTTCTCACCCACAAAATCTGCTGTACTGGCATCTTTTCTGGGCAGCCCCCTTTGAAGTAGTAAGTCCGAGATCTCAGCACTTCACACATCACTTCTATTGAACAGCCGCTGGTCGGAACTCTCGGCCCGCTATCTGTTGGAGCTGGGAGCTGGGCCAAACACATAATAGTGAGTGCAAGGCAAATACCTCAACTACCGTCCTATCTAATTAGTTGTATAACTAATTAGTTATATAGGCAATGTTGGAACTGCTAGTGTGAATGAGGAGGACCCCTTTGATACTTAAGAAAAAGATACCTTTTAATAAAGGAGGCTTGTTCTCTCTACCTTCCCACAGATCTAACCTTCCTTATAAAATAAGGTTAAAAATGGATGTGTTCTAGCACAGGAGACAGAGCAAGACCCTGGGAAAAGAGAGGAGATGAGAGGAGAGAAAGGAGGGGAGGGGTCAAGAGAGGAGAGGAGAGGAGGGGAGAAGAGGCTGTATTTATTAATGTAGCATCATCATTGAATATCATCCAAGGATGTAGCTGAAGCAAATACGAAGTCATGGCGGGAACACAGACACTCATCACTTTTCCCCACACCTGCTCTTCCTTCTGATTCAGCATTTCCATGGATAGCAGCACAGTTTGCTTCAGTAGAAACTTGGGTATCACACCCGAGTCTCTAAGAACTTTAAGGCAAGAACATTGTCTGTTTATTCACCATTGCATCTCCAGCACCTAGGGCAATACTTGGCACATAGCAGGGACTCAGTTCATAAGTAAGGAATGAATTAATTGCTCGTTGCATTCAATAAATCACCAAGTCCTATCAATTCTTCCTTCTGTATACTCCTTCAATCTTTGCTGTCATGGGCACTAACTTAATTCAGGCCACCATTATCTCACTAATAGCCTTTGAACTGATCTCTTTGTCTACAGTCCTGATAAACATAGCAGAGACTGGTAATTATACCCAATGTCCATGTTCCCTCCCTCCTTTGGTAATAGAACTGAGCACCCCACCTCCCAGTTTGACCTCAGTCCTCAGTCTCCCCTGGCAGCTCCATGTGGCCAAGCTATAACATCACCTGGCATTGTTCTGGTCCACAGCCTACAAGTGGGAGTGATGTGAGCACCTTCTGGACCACATCCTCAAAAGAAAGATGCCTGTCCTCCTCCCCATCCCTCCCCTCCCTGCAGTCTGGTTTCGTAGATGAGATGGTAGTGAATCTGGTTCCTTAGATGAGATGGTAATGAGTCTGGTTCCTTAGACGAGATGGTGATGAGTCTGGTTCCTTAGACGAGACAGTGATGAGTCTGGCTCCTTAGACAAGATGGTAATGAGTCTGGCTCCTTAGATGAGATGGTAGTGAATCTGGTTCCTTAGATGAGATGGTGATGAGTCTGGTTCCTTAGACGAGATGGTAATGAGTCTGGTTCCTTAGACGAGACGGTGATGAGTCTGGCTCCTTAGATGAGATGGTGATGAGTCTGGCTCCTTAGACGAGACGGTAATGAGTCTGGTTCCTTAGACGAGATGGTAATGAGTCTGGTTCCTTAGACGAGACGGTGATGAGTCTGGTTCCTTAGACGAGACGGTGATGAGTCTAGCTCCTTAGACAAGATGGCAATGAGTCTGGCTCCTTAGACGAGACGGTCTGGTTCCTTAGACGAGATGGTGATGAGTCTTGTTCCTTAGACGAGATGGTAGTGAGTCTGGCTCCTTAGACGAGATGGTAGTGAGTCTGGTTCCTTAGACGAGATGGTAGTGAGTCTGGTTCCTTAGACGAGACAGTAGTGAGTCTGGTTCCTTAGATGAGATAGTAGTGAGTCTGGTTCCTTAGACGAGATGGTAATGAGTCTGGTTCCTTAGACGAGATGGTAGTGAGTCTGGTTCCTTAGATGAGATGGTAATGAGTCTGGTTCACCCTTCCAGGTGAAGATAGCACAACAGGGGATGGGAGAGCTGGACGATCAAAGGACTCCTACCCTCCTGGAGAGTTTGCCACGTCAAAGAGAAATAAGCCTTTTTTTTTTTTCATGTAAGCCTACATGAAAGAGAAATAAGCCCCTGTTTTTTAAGTCTTTCTTTTTAAAGCCACTGTTATCTGACTTTTCTTAAGACAGCTAAACCAATATCTCAACTGTTAATTCCTTTGTTTTTGAAACCAGAATTTGTTTCCTGCAGCCCAGCTAAAGAGATCCTATTGCATTGCAAATCTGACCAGGTCATTTTCATCGTCTTATTTATTTTTTTAATTTAAATTTAATTTTATTTATTTATTTCTTTTTTTATAGAGACAAAGTCTTACTTTATCACCCTTGGTAGAGTGCTGTGACATCACAGCTCACAGCAACCTCCAACTCCTGGGTTTAGGCAATTCTCTTGCCTCAGCCTGCTGAGTAGCTGGGACCACAGGCGCCTGCCACAACGCCCAGCTATTTTTTCATTGCAGTTTGGCCGGGGCCAGGTTCAAACCCACCACCCTCGGTATATGGGGCTGGTGCCCTACCCACTGAGCCACAAGCTCCGCCCTCTTACTTATTTTTTTAGTCTCCTGAGGACTTAGTACATCACCTCGTTTATAACAAGAAATCCCTACTATTGATTGTTGATGAATAAATCATGAAATTCATTTTCTAATGGAAACTAAATTATAAAAAATTGATTTTTAATTGTGTGTGACACCATGAATAGCCAGTGGATGAGGTGGTAGATTTGAGGCTTCTTTGGATTCTGAAACACCCTCCATGAGCACTCCTTCCTAACTGTATTATCCCATAACCAAAGGATCAGCAATCTCTCTGCTGATGAGACTTCTCCAAAAAGGATAGAATCCCCGTGTGTGCCACTACCCACAAATAAAGGAAAGGAAAGCAAAAAAGAGAGAAATAAGAAAGAAATACAAGTGGGTTCAAACCCAGACCAGGCCTGCCAAACAACTACAATGAGAAAATAGCCAGGTGTTGTGGCAGGTGCCTTAGTCCCAGCCACTTGGGAAGCTGCGGCAAGAGAATCACTTAAGCCCAAGAGTTTGTGGTTACTGTGAACTGTGACACCACAGCACTCTACTGAGGGCGATATAGTGAGACTCTGTCTAAAAAAAAAAAAAAAGAAGAAGAAGGAAGGAAATACAAAGGAGAGAAAAACAGGGAAATGGGGGAGGAGTAGAGGAAACAACACAGAAAGCTATTTCATAAGAAGTAGCAAAAAATCATTAGAAATTTATCTGTAGTTGCTTGGCAGTGTAAGCTGTGTTTGTGGCCACTAAAATTAAGCCATAAAAGTGAGTCTCAGAGCTGTATTTCTGCTAGAAAGATGATCATTACAAGCCTATAATCCTATTCAGGGGGCATTTGTTGAGGTTCTACTGTGTGCTAAGAACTTGCATGAGAAAAACCTCCTGGAAGAGTTCAGTGTGCCAAGTTCTGTTCATCCTCAGGGCGGATTTGAAGGGGGGATTCTCAACTACCTGAGGCTTGGCAGAGTCTTCCAGCACAAGATCATGTTATGAGTTCCCTACATGAACTCTTGTCAGCTTAACTCCCAAAGTTGGGCTGAAATGAAAATAGTGTCAGAAGGGCCAGGTGCGGTGGCTGATGCCTGCAATCCTAGCACTCTGGGAGACCAAGGAAGGTGGATTGCTTGAGCTCACAAGTTCAAGATCATCCGAAGCAACAGCAAGACCCTATGTCTAAAAAATAGCTGGGCATTGTGCCTGGTGCCTGTAGTCCCAGCTACTCGGGAGGCTGAGGCAGGAGAATCACTTGAGCCAAAGAGTTTGAGGTTGCTGAGAGCTGTGATGCCACGGCACTCTCCTGAGTGTGACAAAGTGAGATTCTGTCTCAAAAAAAAAAAGAAAGAAAGAAAATAGTGTCAGAAATTCCATCAAATTCAAAGCTTCTTCCTCTCAGAAGTGTATGTTTTCTAAAGCATTGCTAATTTTTCTCCCAGTATAAAGTATCTTAAATTTGATAATTTTGAGTCACTCATGAGACGTTAGCAGAGAATCCCATCAATAATGTAGTTGTTTTTCACAAAGCAGTTCATTACACTTGTCATTTGGAAATGAAAGCCACATTTTTGTGTGACACATAGAACAAATTTTACTAGACAAATACAGGCACCTGGGCAACTGATGCCTTCAGCTGTGTTCCTGCATTTCCTCATTATTTTATATTGACTTTCTCTTGTTCTTCCAGTTTTGTATCCCAGTTAAAAAAAAAACCCAAAGTAATCTGGATGTGAAAAGGCAATGAGGATCATTTGAAATCCAAAGTGTCCTTGTTCACGCTAAAGCTTTTATGTGGTACAAAAAGCTTATTTTACTTTCCCATGGATTATAGTTCATACTGCAAAGAACAAAACAGTTAGTGTTAAGACAGCATAATAATCCACCTTCACCTACTCGCTGAACAAAATGCAGTATGCTTTTTAAAAATTGATGTCAGTTCTAAACCCACTGAAAGTTGAACACTCAATACCTATTGACCTAAACAGAAGAAACACCTGAAGCCTGAAGGCTTGAGGCATGGTAGCTTTTGGAAGGAACAAATATTAATATTTCATGAGAAAAGACTTTTTCAAGCTCTCCAAAAAAAGTGAGATAGTTTACATTTATCTCCAGCATAGGATTTTTGAGTTCCATTTGGAGGAAGGCTGTCCGTTGAATTCTAAACATTACACACTTGCACCCCCAAAATTACACCCTATTAGCAAAAGCAGGATACCGTGAAAGACAATGAGATCTCCAAGTCTGAAAGGTAAAAGAAAATATAGTAATAAAAATAATAAAAGTTGCTGGCACTCTTTTTTTTTTTTTTAGAGTTGGGGTCTCACTATGTTGCCTAGGCTGATCTTGAACTTCTGGGCTCAAGCAATGCTCCCACATCAACCTCCCAGTGTATTTGGATTATAGGCATGAGCCACTGCATCCAGCCAAAGCTGCTAACATTTCTTAAGTGCTTACTGATGTTAGGCACTGTACTAAACATTCTATCTGGAGTATCAGATGTTTTTTTATCACACCAACCCTTTGAGATGGGGCGCTCTTACCCTACTTTACAGATGAGGGAAAGGAGGTCTAGAGAAATTGTCAGTGTTATGCAAGTAGTAAGAAGTGAAGTAGGGAAACATAATGTATCTTTTTATAATAGACTTTATTTTTAAAGCAGCTTTAGGTTCACAGCCAAATTGAGCAGAAAGTATAGAGAATTACCGTAATACCCAACCCCCCCCCCACATGCACAGCCTCCTGTACGCATTCTGTTGGTATTGACAAATAAGTGATGACATGTATCCAACACGTTAGTGTCATACTGAGTAGTTTCACTGCCTAAAATTCTCTGTGCTTTGCCTATTCATCTTTCCCTTCCCCCAGTCCCTAACAACCATTACTTTTTATATTCTCTCCATAGTTTTGCCTTTTCCAGAATGTCACATAGCGGGAATCATATAATTTGCAGCCTTTTCAGACTGGCTTCTTTTGTGTAGTAATAATTCATTTAAGTTTCTCCATGTGTTTTCATGGCTGGATAGCTTATTTCTTTTGAGCACTGAATAATAATCTTTTGTCTGGAAATGTCACAGTTTATTTACTCATTCACCTACTGAATCTTGATTGCTTTGAAGTTCTAGCAATTATGAATAGAGCTTCCATAAGCATACATCCATCTATAGGCTTTAGTGCAGACATAAGTTTTCGACTCATTTGGGTAAATATCAAAGAACATGATTGCTGGATTAAATGATGAGAGTATGTTTAGTTTTATAAGAAACTGCCAAATTGTCTTTCAAAGTGTCTGTACCATTTTGCATTTCTACCAGCAGTTAATGAGTTTCTGTTGTTCTGTATTCTGCCCAGAATTTGGTATTGCCAGTTTGGGGATTATAACCATTCTAATAGATCTCAGTGGCATCTCATCTTTTACATTTGCAGTTCCCTACTGACATGGCACTTGACATCTTTTCCTATTATTTGCCATTGCCATCTGTATATCTTCTTTGGTGAGGTATCTGTTATGATTTTTGGCCCATTTTTTAATTGGGTTATTCATTTTTCTTATTCAGTTCTAAGAGATCTTTGTATACTTTGGAAGACAATTCTTTTAAAAACAATTTCAGATTGATATAAAGGTACAAACAATTAGGTTACATTGTTTGCATTTGTTAGGTGATGTCCAAGTTGTAGTTGAGCCCTTCACCCAGGATGTGTGCCATAATACCGCTACATTGTGCCTGTTATGTGGTACACACCAAATCTCCTCCCTTTTCACCTCTGTTCCTCTCTTCTCCCCACATTTGGATGCAGTTCTGTTCTTTTCTCGTCTGGGAGTATAGTTGTTCATCTGCTGGTTTCATATTAGTGTTCAGTACATTGGATGCTTGCTTTTCCATTCTTGCGATACTTAGGAGAATGTTCTCCAAATGTATCCAAGTAAGTTCAAAAGATGTAAAGTCTCCATCTTTTCTTATGGCTGAATAATAATCATGGTATACATATGTCACAGCTTATTTTTTTGATCATGAATGGATGGGCGCTTAGGTTGATTCTACATCTTGGCAATTGTGAATTGAGCTGCAAAACATTCTAGTTCAAATGTCTTTATGCTAAAATGATTTTTTTCTTCTGGGTAGATATCTAGCAATGGGATTTGGGGGTCAAATGGAAGGTCTAATTTTAGTTCTTTGAGAACTCTCCACTTATTTCCAAAGAGTTTGCACTAGTTTGTAATGCCACCAATAGTGTACAAGTGTTCCCTTCTCTCTACAACCACTCCAGTATCTGCAGCTTTTGGGCTTTGTGATATGGCTCTTCTCTCTGGGGTTAAGTGATATCTGGTGGTTTTGATTTGCATCGCTCTGATGACTAGGGATGACTAACCCTTTTTCATGTGTTTTCAGACTATTTGTCTGCATTCTTTGGAAAAAGTTCTTTTCATGTCTCTTGCCCAATGATAACTGAGATTGTTTGCTCTTTTTTTGTTGATTAGTTTGAGTTCTCTATAGATTCCAGTTATTAGCTCTTTGTCAGATTCATAGCATGCAAATATCTTTTCCCATTCTGAAGGTTTTCTGTTTGCTTTAATTGTGTCTTTAGCTGTGCAAAAGCTTTTTAGCTTGATTATGTCCCATTTATTTATTTTTCTTATAGCTGTGATTGCCAATGGGGTGTTCATAAAATCTTTCCTCAGGCTGATATCATTAAGAGTTTTCCCCATGTCTTCTTCTAGATTTAAATCTTTTATCCATTGTGAGTCAATTTTTCTAAGTGAGAGCTGTGGGTCCAGGGGAAAACAATCCTTTATCGATTATGTCTTTTGCAAATATTTTCTGTGGTTTGTCTTATATTCCTTTGACAGTCTTTTGCAGAATAAGTGTTTAATTTTAAGTTCAACTTATCAATCATTTGTTTCATGGATAGGGCCTTTGATGTTCTACATAAAAAGTCAACACCAGTCCTAATGTCATCTAGATTTTCACTTACATTGTATTCTAGGATTTGTATTGTTTTGCATTTTATATTTAAGTGCATGATCCAATGCAAGTTAATTTTTGAGAGGGGTATAAAGTCTATGTCAGGATTAATTTTTTTACATGTGGAGGCCAAGTTGTTCTAATATCATTTTTAGAAAAGACTATCTTTTCTCCAGTGTTTTTTGCCTTTGTGAAAATCAGTTGCCTGTATCTGTGTGTCTTGATCTGGGCTCTATTCTGTTCCATTGATCCATTTGTCTGTTCTTTCGGAATGTCACATTATCTTTATTACTATAGTTTTATCATAAGTTTGGAAGTCAAAAAGTGTCCATCTTCCAAGTTTTCATTTTTAGTCTTCTAGTTTTGTTCTTCTCTTTTAATATTGTGTTGTCTATTCTAGCTAGGTCTTTTGCTTCTCCATATAATCTTTAGAATCAGTTTCTTAAAATCCACAAAAGTACTTGCTGGGATTTTGATTGGAATTGTGTTGAATCTATAGATCACACCGAGAAGAATTGCTGTAATCCTAGCACTTTGGGAGGCCAAGATGTGAGGATTGCTTGAGTCCAGAAGTTGAAAACCAACTGTCAAAAACAAAGAAGGAAAGAAGGAAGGGAGGAAAGGAGGAAGGGAAGGAGGAAGGAAGGAAGGAAGAAAAAAAAAAGAAGAAAAATTAGCTGGGTATGGTGGCATGTGCCTGTGGTTCCAGCTACTCAGTAGGCTGAGGCAAGAGGGTCACTTGAGCCCCGGAGTTTGGTGTTGAACTATGATCATTCCACCACACCCTACACCAGGTAATGGAGTGAGACACTGTCTCAAAAATAACCAAAATACACAGAGAACTTGAGCGTATTGGCAACAAAAGGGTAAGTGATCCCATCTCAGGGTGGGAAAAGGACTTGAAGAGAAACTTCTCTAAAGACAACAGGCGCACGGCCTACAGACATATGAAGAAATGCTCATCATCCTTAATGATCAGAGAAATGCAAATCAAAACTACTTTGAGATATCATCTAACCTCAGTAAGATTAGCCCACATAACAAAATCCCAAAACCAGAGATGTTGGCGTGGATGTGAAGAAAGAGGAACACTTCTACACTGTTTGTGGGAATGCAAACTAGTACATTCCTTTTGGAAAGATATTTTTTTTTTCCTTTAGAATTATTTTATTAAATCATAAATGTACAACAGCTTCTTAACTCTACACACGCACTTAAATTTTTTTAAAGGAAAACGTTATGTCTTATTACACCATGATCCTGCCTAATAGCTTTTCAAAACT
>CAUYON010038113.1:0-19241 GCA_963573935.1 Arctocebus calabarensis
ATTTTTGTGAGTGGAGAAAGGTGAGGGTCCAGTTTCAGTCTTTTACATGTGGATATCCAGTTTTCCCAGCACCATTTATTGAATAGGGAGTCTTTCCTCCAAGGTATGTTCTTGATTGGTTTATCAAAGATTAGGTGGTTGTAAGTTGTTAGTTTCATTTCCTGAGTTTCTATACGATTCCAAATGTCTATGTCTCTATTTTTGTGGGTAGTATGGACATTTTAGCAATGTTGATTATTCCCAGCCATGAGCATGGTATGTTTTTCCATTTGTTGACATGTTCAGCTATTTCTTTTCTTAAAGTTTTCTTTATAAAGATCTTTCACATACTTTGTAAGATAAACTCCCAAATATTTCTTCTTCTTTGGTACTACTGTGAATGGGATAGAGTCCTTTACTGTTTTTTTGGCTTGACTATTATTGGTATATGTAAAAGCTACAGATTTATGATTTTGTAGCCTGAGACGCTGCTGTATTCCTTGATCACTTCTAAAAGTTTTGTAATAGAATCCCTGGTGTTTTCCAGATATACAGTCATATCATCTGCGAAGAGTGAAATTTTAATCTCTTCTGATCCTATGTGGATACCTGTGATTGCCTTTTCTTCCGTAATTGCAATGGCTAAAACTTCCATTACAATGTTGAAGAGCAGTGGAGACAATGGGCAACCTTCCCTGGTTCTTGATCTATGTGGAAATGATTTCAATTTAACTCCATTCAATACAATATTGGCTGTGGGTTTGATGTAGATGGCCTCTATTAGTTTAAGAAATGTCCCTTCTATTCCAATTTTCTTGAGTGTTCTGATCATGAAGCCATGCTGGATATTATCAAAAGCTTTTTCTACATCAATTGAGAGAATCATATGGTCTTTATTTTTTAATTTGTTTATGTGCTGAATTACATTTATGGGTGTATGTATATTGAACCAGCCTTGAGATCCTGGGATAAAGCCCACTTGGTCATGGTGTATAATTTTTTTGATGTATTGCTGGATTCTGTTTGTTAGGATCTTATTGAATATTTTTGCATCAATATTCTTTAGTGATATTAGTCTGTAGTTTTCTTTTCTTGTTGGGTCTTTTCCTGGTTTAGGGATCAAGGTGATATTCTCTTCATAGAATGTGTTGGGTAGTATTCCATCTTTTTCTATATTTTGGAAAAGGTTCAGTAATATAGGTACTAGCTCCTCTTTAAAGGTTTGGTAGAATTCTGACGTGAAACCATTTGGTCCTTGGCTTTTCTTTTTAGGGAGATTTTGTATACTTGATGCTATTTCAGAACTTGATATTGGCCTGTTCAACATTTCCACTTCATTCTGGGTAAGTATAGGAACGTGGCTTGCATCCAAGTATTGGTCAATTTCCTTCAGATTTTCATATTTCTGAGAGTAAAGTTTCTTGTAATATTCGTTAAGGAATTTTTGAATTTCTAAGAGGTCTATTATTTTGTTTTTGCCATTTCTGATTGATGAAATTAGAGATGTTAGTCTTTTTTTTTCCTGATTAGGTTAGGCAAAGGTTTATCTATTTTATTGACCTTTTCAAAAAACCAACTTTTTAATTTATTGATTTGTTGTATAATTCTTTTGTTTTCAATTTCATTTAATTCTGCCCTGATTTTGGTTATTTCTTTTCTTCTGCTGGATTTTGGGTTGGAATGTTCTTCTTTTTCCAATTGCTTGAAGTATCCCAATAAGTTGTTAACTTCCTCTCTTTCCATTCTCTTGAGGAAGGCTTGCAGTGCTATAAATTTCCCTCTTAGGACTGCCTTTGCAGTATCCTAGAAATTCTGATAATTCGTATCTTCATTGTCATTTTGTTCCAAGAATTTGATGATTTCCTTCTTAATCTCGTCTATGACGCGTCTGTCATTTAGCAAAAGGTTATTTAGCTTCCATGTTTTTGTATGAGTATGCAGATTCTTATTATTATTGAGTTCAACTTTTATTCCATGGTGGTCCGAGAATATGCAAGGAATAATTTCTATTCTTTTAAATTTGCTGAGGTTAGACATGTGATCTAAGATGTGATCAATTTTGGAGCATCTGCAGAAAGCTGGCTACAGACCACCATCTTGGCTCCTTCCCTGGATTTATGGACATTTTAACAATGTTGATTCTTCCCAGCCAGGAGCATAGAATGTTCTGCCATTTTCTTTTCTCAGAGTTTCATAATTTTGTTTGTGGAGTCTCTTCACCTCTTTTGTTGGTTATATTCCTAGGTTTTCCATTTTCTTTGGAGCTACAGGGAAGAGAATTGTGTGTTTTAGGAGCTTCTCATTCTGGCTGTTGTTGGCATATGCAAAGGCTACTGATTTGTTGACATTGATTTTGTACGCTGAGATATTTCTGTACTTCTTGATCACTTCCACGAGTCTTGAGGTTGAATCTTTGGGGTTCTCTAAGTAAAAGATCATATCATCAGCAAAGAACATAAGTTTGATCTTCTGTGCCCCTATTTGGATGCCCTTCATTTCCTTCTCTTGCCTGATTGTACTGGCTAGAAATCCAGCACTACATTGAATAGTAGTGGCAACAGAGGACATCTTTGTCTGGTTCCAGTTCTAAGTGGAAAAACTTTTAGTTTTAGTCCATTTAACATGATATTAGCTGTGGGTTTCTTGTAGATGGCTTCAATCAGTTTCAGAAATGTGCCACCTATGCCTATTTTCTTAAATTTTCTTGTTAGAAAAGGATGTTGAATTTTATCAAATGCTTTTTCTGCATCTATTGAGAGGATCATATAGATGAAAATAAAATTTACACGTTGCCTACCTCTGTAATGAGCACCACCTATAATATATATAATCACCTACACATTCATATGAATGATAAAACAAAATAGTAGTCCAGAAAGAAGGAGAGAAGAGGCAGGAGAGGGGAGTGGAGGGGAACAGAAGGTATTTGGTGGGACTTCACCTAACTCATATAATGCGATGGTACATTTCAAAACTATTATCAGTAGAGTATAAATGTCTTACCAGAACAAATAAGTAAGTGAGGTGATGGTTATGTTAACAAGTTTGAGTTAAGCTTCCCACCTTGTATATCAAATCAGCATATTGTGCCCCATAAATGCATTAATGTACAGAGTTATGATTTAATAAAAAATAAAAAATAGAAAAAAATGAAATGCAAAATTAAACTTAGGTTAAAATATCATATTTTACCTTACATTTTAAAATATTTCACATTGTCATCCACTTTGACCTTAATTTAAAGAGAAACATTGTTTGAATTTAATAAAATTTATGACAAAATAAAAATATAAGCAACCAAACTAGCTTGACTGTGTCATTTTTGTTCCCGTCTCCCATACATTGCTTTAGAGCAATTTTTTTCTACACAGGCATCTTCTGAGGAAATAAATATTCATTTAGCAAGTTAGATTGCAACATGAAAGAGAGAAGAGGAGTATGAACTAGTGAAATAGAAGCATGGAAAAGACTTCTTTTCAGGAGAATCTTATTGTGGACATGGTCATTTATTTGAGCACAGAAAAGAGTTATTATTAGAAAAGAAAGAGTCTTAAAGTTTTCCCTCTTTATAATCTTGCTTTAATATTGTGTATCTAGATAATCTCTACTCCATGTTTATGGTCTGTAACATTCTTGTTTCCTTTTCAGACATGGCGAAGCTTATATCTTCTTCTTTTTCTGAGTCCTCTATGTTCTTTGTTCTCCTGAAACTGATAACATCAATTGCAGGTAAGAATATTTACTTTTTTTTCATTGAGATACAGCTGTGGAACATGGTCTTCCAGTGTACAGTCTAAAGAGCTTGATGGTCATCACTCCATTCTAACATCAAGTAAAACATTTAAACAATCTCTGAGAGTTAAAAATTTTTCTTAGTCCATGAAAGAAGTAAAATCACAGGGTAAAATGCTGTCTTCAAAATTGGAGAGACATGGAATGGTGCCTGTGGCTCAGTGGGTAGGGTGCCACTCCCATATACCAAGGGTGATGGGTTCAAACCCAGCCCCAGCCAAATTGCAACAAAGATAAAAAATTGGAGAGACAGGTAAATATGCAGAATTACCTCATCCTAGAGAAAAAAAAAACAACCCTTGAACAGAAAAACTTAAGAAACCAGTGTTGGGGGAAGAAAGTCTAAATTATAATTGTTGAATTGCTGAAGGCTCAGTGGGGACCAGTGTGAAAGTTAAAACTCCTTGTGGAGGTATGGTCCACAATTTTATATTTTACCCATCAAGTTCCTACCAGATGCTCACAGTAAATATAGGGATAAAAATTTCTTGTGCTTCTGGCAAGGGGAAAGAAAAGTAACCATTTTGAAATAATACTTTTCTTGCCAAGTCTTGCCCTCAAGAGAAGCTATTTTATCAGAGCCTAACCTGGTAGTGTTTCCTCAGAGTCTAACTGACCTGGGAGAAGGGAAACATTTAAATCCAGCACCCTCTAGCCATCAAGTCTCACTTAAGGGGGTGTGGGAATGGAGAAGAACTGAAAAGCATTTGTGAAATTTACAGCCCAAGGACACGGGTGCATGTAAAGACTGAGATGTAACCTGAGAACTGGAAAATGTTCCACTTACCCTCATGTGTTATCTCTATATCACTAAAACCTAGTCACCAGAATTCACTTTACCCATTACATGATGTTTGGCTATCAACAAAAATTTGCAAGACATACAAATAGGCAAAATAACCCATAGTTAAAACATGAAGAGCAAGTTTCAAAACCAGACTCAGATATGGTGAAGATGTTTACTTTGTAGCTATTGAAAATGGTACTGAGTCTCTAATTTGACTCTCAGCTTGCCTGTTACTAGTATACTAAAAAGGTACTAATTTGTGTACATTGAGTTTGCAGCCTGAGACTTTGCTGAATTTATTTATCAATTCTAGGAGTCTTGGTGTAGTCTTCAGAAATTTTCTGGATACAAGATCATATTATTAGTGAAAACTGATAATATTACCTGCTCTTTCCCATTGTGGATACTCTTTTATTTCCTTCTCTTGCCTGATTGCTCTGTCTAGAACTTCCAATAATATGCCAAATAGAAGTCGTCACAGTGGGAGCCTTTGTCTTGTTCCAGATGTTAGGGATGAATGCTTTCAGCCTTTCTCCATTCAGTATGATGTTGTGGCTTTGTCTGCCATGTATGGCCTTTGTAATTTTAGATATGTTCCTTCTGTTCCTCAGTTGTTAAAGGTTTTTTTTATCATGAAAGGATGCTGGATGTGTTGAATCCTTTCTCTTTATCTATTTAAATGATCATACGTTCTTTGTTTTTGTTCCTGTTTATGTGACAAATGACATGAATTGATTTACAAATATTGAAACATTCATGCATCTGTGGGAAGAAGCTCACTTGATCAGGGTGGATTTTTTTTTATGTGCTGCTAAATTATGTTTGCTGGTATTTTATTGGAATGTTATGGAATAATTTCTATAAGATAGGTACCAGTAAGGTCTAGTAGAATTCAGCTGTGAATCTATCTGGTTTGGCAATATTTTTACTAGAAGATTTTTTTTATTACTATATCAATCTTGTTTCTCAAAATTGGTCTGTTAAGAATTTCTCTTTATTCTCATTCAATATTGTGTGGTTGTGTCTTTCTATGAATTTATCCATTTTCCATATGTTTTATAGCTATGCGTTTAGAGATTTTAATAGTATTCATGCAAGATATTTTGTATTTCTCTGGTTTGTTATAATGTCTCCTTTTTATTTCTAATCAAGTTTATTTATATCCCTTGTCATCTAAACATAATTAATCTATAAGTTATCTGTCAATTTTGTTTATCTTTTCAAAGAGTCAATTTTTTATTTTATTGATCTTTTGCAATTTTTTGGTTTATTTTTTGTTGAGGATGTTTGGGATTTCTTTTCATTTAGTTCTGCTCTGAGCTTTGTAATTTGTCTTCTGGCTTTGGGTTTGGTTTGCTCTTTCTTTTCTAGTTCTTTGAAATGTGAAATTAGTTTGTTAATTTCTGTCTTTTTGATGTAGGCAGTTAGGGCTACAAAATTCCCCCTTAGGACTGTTTGCACTGTATCCCATGTCCTGTTTGTCATACAGTTTAAGGAATCTATTGATTTCTATCACAATTTCATCATGGATCCAGGATAATTCAACAGCAGCTTGTTTAATTTCCATGACATTGTGAAGAATTTAGAATTTCTTTTGCAATGGATTTCTAGTTTTGTTCCATTGCGGCCTATCAAGATACATAGTTTGATTTCAGTTTTTTTGAATTTCCTGACACAAGTTTTGTGGCCTAAGATACAATCATAAATCTTGGAGAATGTCCTATGCACTGATGAGACAAATTTTTATTCAACAACTTTTTGGGTACAATATTTCAGAAATGTCTGTCTCTTTGGTCTGTTTGTTATAGTATCCTGTTTAAGTTCAGCATTTCTTTTTTTTTTTCTTTTTAAAGTTTTTTTTTTTTTTAACTTTTTAATTCATCTGGAATTTGTTTTGGTGTTTGCTATAATTAGTAATGTTGGGTTTTTTTTTTTCTTTTCAGGAAATTAGCCCAATATTCCAACACCATTTTATTCCCCACTAAACACTGCCTTCACCATTAATTTGGGACTGTAGTCTTCATTTTAAGTCTTGATAACTAAGTCTTGGGAATTTTCTTAATCAATTCAATAGTTTTGAATGCTACGTTCAAAATAAAAACATTTTTTTATTCTCCACTGAGCACTTCATCAACTATGAATTTGTGCCTGTGTTCTTCATGTTCAATCCTGATAACTACCTGAGGCAATGATAAGCCTCAGGAATTTTGTTAATCAATTAAATATTTTTGAATGTTAAGATAATACTTTGCCCTTCCACTGCAGTAATTCACAGGAGAATGTTTCCTACAGAAAATTGATATCCCCACATTGCCTTCCCATAGTCTGGCCAACATAGGGTAGACAATGAATTAGCAACAGATGAATGAATAAATTTTGGAAATTAGGAGACTTTTAAAATTTAGATCTCCTTATTTCAGAAGGGAGGTAGGGTTTAATATCTTACAAAGTGGTAATCCAGTAGACTGGGAATTGAGAAACAAATACAGAGGAATAGGAAAGTAGGCATGAAAAGAATTCCTAGGATTATTTCAGACATTGACGAGTAGTCAGAAGTTGGAACAAGTTCAGAAACCACTTAGAAAAGGATATAAAGGTCTGATAGAGATGATCATATTGGGAGCTTTTTTTCATTATGGAAAATTTTATACAGAGAGAACAGTTCAAATAGGCCACATGAAACTATCACTTATTGCCAGCAATTATTAATTTAATAATTGCTACCATTTTATCTCTACCTCCACCCATTTTATCTTTTCTCCTAGCATTGAATTACTATGAAACAAATCCTAACCATTCTATCATTTCAACTGTAAATATTTTAGTATGTCTCTTTAAAATATAAAAAGATATGCTAGCATATTTACAACAACTGACATATTTGCAATAACCAGGATAAATCAGAACTTGCTATTGTACCAATCTAATGTATTAAAAAAGCTTCGTTTGGGCAGTGCCTGTGGTTCAAACGAGTAGAGCCTCAGCCCCATATGCCAGAGGTGGCAGATTCAAACCCAGCCCTGGCCAAAAATTGCAAAAAAAAAAAAAAGTTTAGTTCATTCTGATTAATCAAAATGGTAGAGTGTGAAGAACCTTTAATCTGGTGTAAGATCTACCTGGGGTTTAAGTCCTGGCTCTAAACTTCCCACCTGTATGACTCTAGTACTGCCCTTCACTTATCAACTCACAAATCTCATTTTCCTCATTAGTGAAAGATTCCACCACTGTAGTGTTGTTTAGGTGCAGAGTCAGATTACTGGTGCTTTCTAAATTGTATGCCCTTTTTTCCCATAAATTCTCTAAGTGAATATATTTTAAGGGGAAGCATATAGTAGCAACTGGTATTTTAAAAACAGAATTTTGATTTACGAAGAAATTAGATCAACTCAGAATTGAAGATTTAGAACAGCCAGGCCAGTTGGGCAGAATTTGATGCATTCAACCCCCAAAAGGGTTGCAGTTGTCCTCAAACTTATTCTGGTTTTCTCTTTTCCTCCACAGAGAAGTTGGTGGTGACCACTCCCAAGGGACACTTGGTAGCTGTAGTAGGAGGACAGGCTATGCTTAGCTGCCAGTTGTTCCCACCACGGAGTGCAGAGCACATGGAAATATGCTGGTTCAGGGGTGAACATTCCAAACCCATTCACCTTTACAGAGGTGGCCATGAATTAAATGAAGAAGCTGCCCCAGAATATAAAAATCGCACAGATATTGTGAAAGGGGGCATTGGAAAAGGCATAGTGACTCTCAGAATTCATAATATTGGCATTTCTGATGATGGACCGTACCAGTGTTTATTTAATGATAGTGGCTTCAGTGATGTTGCCAGCTTGAATCTAAATGTAGCAGGTATGTGTTATTGTGGAACATAAGATATCAATTCCCTTGTGACCCCCAAAGCTGAAATTATTGCAGTACTTTCTTTCATTTCTTTTCCAGGAGGGTCATAAATGTGAGCGGGTCCTTATCTAACAGGAGCAATCAATGTAACCTAGTTCTGTGTACCCTCAATGAATCCCAAACAATCAAAAAGAAGTATTTTAAAACATACAAATAGTAACACAAATTCCTATATCTACTGCAAATATGCACTACCTGGTGAATAGACAGTGCAGAATGACCAGATCATCTCAGTTGTAACTTCAGTGAAGATTTGAGTATTATCTTTTTTTTTTTAGAATGCAGAGCACAATTTTGAGGATCTTTTCCTTTTAACTTTCCAAAATCACCTAACAGAATAACTGTATTTATCTTTTATTTTCATTTCTGACCAGCAATTGGGTTGGAGACACAGATCCATGTTCAGCATCCTCACACTGAGGGAGTCATGGTGGAATGTAACTCAGGAGGATGGTTCCCACACCCCCAAATGGAGTGGAGAGACAGCAAGGGGGAAGTAGTTCCATATTCATCAAAATCGTACTCACAGGATAGAGCTGGATTATTCCACATGAAAATGACTCTTCTCCTCAGAAGCCAGTCATATAGCAATATTACTTGCTGCATTTACAACCCACTAACAGGTGAAGGGAAAAGAACAAATATCATCCTAGCAAGTGAGTATCATTTGGCAGGGCTTGGTGGTCCACATGCATGCTTAAGGGAAAAATTAGTAGGATAATTAAAGCTAAAAATATTAGTACATGCCAAGCACCTTTGAATGTGTCTTTACAATTTCTGCAGTTTTAGTATTAAAGATGCTTTCAGGTGCTTGGTGGAAGTCTTTAGGAGAAAATTAATGAGAATAATAAAAGTCCATAATTTAAACACACATTGCACCATCAAAGACATTTAAACTTCGGTATCTCATGAGACGCTCATAATATTTTTATGTAAGGTTGTCAAGATTCTACCTTAGTAACTTAAGGGATGTCCCTGATCTTCCTCAATTATAATTTTTTCATCTAGGAAGAGAGTATACTCAGACTTAGTGGGTTTTATAAATCTCAAATGAATTAGAAGAAAAAAAATCTTAGCTTTTTGTAATGTAATATTGAATACTAATGTTGTCTCTTAAAGCTTTCTGAAAATTCTGTAAAAAAGTATAATCATGGCCACTTACACAGACACAGATATAAAAAGAAGGCAGGCAAACCATCAGTAAGTAAAATGTGGGACTAAGAACAGGTTTTCAGATTATTGGTTCATCCTTAATTCATTGGTGGTACAATGAGTGGATGTCACAGACTAATCAGAAAAAGGCTGTGTCCTATGTGCAACTAAGGTATTCTTAGCTAATACCTCTGTAGATAAAGTGAAGTTGATAACTGGAACAGGATAATGGATGGGGGAGTTGTTCCAATTCAGGAAGTTGAGAGCACATCTTTTGCTCCTTATAATCTTCTCTAATACCCTTGGATGGTTACAAAATGGCTGGAAGAAAATAAATAATGCCCTGACAAAATAGGACTCTATAACAAAGATATAAGAAACAAGTATAGCAGAAAAGATAGTAAAAGTTGGTAAATGTCTATAAGTATTTTAAATGTAATGCTGATGAGATTTACTGATTGATTAAATGTGTGGAGAAAGAGAAGTATAAAAATGAAGAATGAGTCAAAATTTATGGACTTGAGTCATGAAAGAGAAACTTCCATCTACTTAGGGAAATTTCTGAAATCACCACATTGTGGAAATAACACAATGTGTATAAGATTTGCAGAGGAAAATGTTGGCTAGGAATTAC
Source organism: Arctocebus calabarensis (assembly GCA_963573935.1). NCBI lineage: Eukaryota > Metazoa > Chordata > Mammalia > Primates > Lorisidae > Arctocebus > Arctocebus calabarensis. The sequence goes on from CAUYON010038113.1 coordinate 10,245, forward strand.
ATACAGAAGTTTAAAATTCTGTGGAGGAGACCAAGCTTAAGAGATAATACGAACATCTTCAACCCAATGAGAATATTTACAACAATGAAACTGATGTGCAGCACAGGAGTGAGAATACATCCAGTTGTCCCTTTTGTAACCATGAAGCATTTGTATTGAAATAATTAGTGAGAGACCAGAGGGACACTTCTTTTCAACTCACTAAAGCCATAGTATGAATTCTATCTCCACGACAAATTTAATGTTTGTACTTGGTCTGGGCTTGCCACGAAACCAGCTCAATACGTGTCTACCCCTGATCCTAATAAAAAATAAACACTCCCAAGAACTAAAGGAGAATCCTTCTTTATTGGCAGCAAATTCCTAATCCACTGGTGTTCTGTGTTGTGAGTATATTGATCTCCCTGTTGCTTTGTTCTTTCTTTTAGATGCACTATTTAATCCAGACTACATATGGATGACATCTTTGACTATAATTCTGTTTATAATCATCCTTCTTACTGCTGCATATATTTGCTTTAAGTGTTTGGAAGAAAAAGGTAACTATGTAACTAGACAAGGACACAATCAATATGGAATCTCTCTTAATAGATGCCAAACTCACACGAGCTTAGTCAAAACCAGATAACATTTCTCCCCCAGTACCATGCCTTACATGGGAAAATTTATGGCTTATTTGTCTTTTTAGATATGTTGAATTTCACACCTCTTAATTATAATGTCCTACTAAATGATTATTTTTTGAAGGATGAGGTCAATAAAGATGTCTGCTGAGATTTTCATATCTGTAGTTATTTCTCCCTCCCCAAAGGCATGCTTTTTCTTAAGAAATTGCCCATTCAGTCAAAATGAAGTGGAGCAACCTTCACATCACCAAAATAATTTAGGAATGAATAAATTCAGTGGGGTTTGCTCTAGTATGCACTTAATTTTTCATAACAATCTTCTTGCCTATTTTGATTATCATTAGTTTTCAGAATTACAACTTCCTCCCTTTAGAGGCCTGAATAAAATTAACATGAAATAGAGATAAGTCCATAGACAACACCAGGTCCTTTATATCTATGATATTCTTTCTATTTTATGGCTAACCTAAACAAAACACATGAGTTTTTGGAAATGATACAGTGATCAATCAGGTACAAGGACATCTGATATTCTTAAGAACAACTCTTTTCACATTGGCTGACCAAGCAAAATACAACAAACTGTTGACCCTTGGACAATTGGAGTAGAGGACCTCTGACCCTCCCTCACAGTCAAAAATCTATGCATAGCTTTAGACTCTGCCCAAATTTAATTCTGCAAATATACTACTTTTGATCTTAAATATTATCAATCATGTAAACAATTAACACATATTTTGCATGTTGTATGTATTTATATGCTATATTCTTAAAACTAAATAAGCTCGAGAAAATGAAATATTATTTTAAAAATCATAACACATATTCAGTATTTGCTATTCATAGATCATCATAAAGATCTTCATCCTCATTGTTTTCACACTGAGTCGGTTGAGAAGGAAGAAGATGAGGAAAAGTTGGTCTTGCTGTCTTAGGGGTGGCAGAAGCAGAAGAAAATCTATAAATGAACATACACAGTTCATACCAATGATGCTTAAGGGTCAAGACAACATAGACAAGTAAAAATGCTAGTTGAGAGGATATAAATCAGAAGACTAAAAAAACATTTTATCAGACAGTAATAATGAGATAGTTCACTGACAAATGTGAATTGAAAATTCTTTAGATAGGATAAAACTTACCATCGATTTAAATATTCTTTCAGTCAAAGGAGAAGTTACAATCCATCCTGCCTATTTCCTTATGTAATCCTTAAACCTTTATACCACATTCAATGAATGACAAAGCATTGTGATAATCATTTTACAGGATTTATCTAAATTAATCCTAAAACCCAGTTCTATTATTATCACAATGTTATAGATGAGGTTGCTGTGGATCACAGAGCTCATGAGTGGGAGAGCCAAAATTGCACTCTAGATATGTTTAACTTCAAATCTCTAATCATTATGCTTTCATGTCTAGTATTTGTTTTTAAGTGTATTCTCATATGTCTTCATGTTTGAGAAGATCATATAGTCATAAGTCACTCTGGTCTGTGGTAATTTAGGGAAATTTATTCCTTTTAGAATATGTATATATTTATTTATACACATTTGGGATATATAGAGATTTATTTTTACAACTTATTTCAAATTGTAACTCTGGAATCACAAAGAAGTATTTCAGAGACTTCAATCATAAATGCACTACTTCTCTAAAATACGTGTCCAGTTAGTTCAACTTTATAAATATTTTGATCATTCTTCTCTAGAAGGTGGTATACATTAAAGATACATGGGAAAATAGTTTAATGATGTCTGTTTAGCTTTTGGAAAGGAGCCCCTTGATAGAGTGGTTCAAGGTAAGGGGGTGTTTCCTGCATTAATTCAGCAGTCAGGCTCTTCCAGCTGCCTCTGTCCAAGCCCCACATCCTCAGAATTCCCAGCAATGGATGAGGATTTCTTGAACCTCTTCCTTGTCTCACCAGCCAGTTTAATTTTGTGCTAGATTAGGTGATGATAACTAGGAAAGGAAACTTCTTGTAGCCTCACCCAATGTGTAAATTCAATCTCAGTAGGACCTACCACCCTTCACAAACCAAAATCAGCCTGAGCTTTGCCTAGGTTGAGTAGGACTGAGGCAATGACTCTCGAAATTTCAGTTAGTTTTCCTTAGGCTAGTAACACCTGCACACTAGTGTTCTTTGTCAATTCTAACTTTCTTTATTCTAGGGCATCTGTCTCGAGTCCGTATATCTCGATGCAGCTATATGTTGAACTCAACAACTGCTCAACTCCTGTGTTTCACAGTCTGTTCTATAATACTCATTGCTGTATTTCTGCCATTCCGGATCAGAGGTGAGGAGACCAGTAGTGGTGGAGTCTTCTTTGTCTAATCTCTTTTCTATTGAAATCTTTGTCCTGGAGTTCTTTAACCAAAGTTATGTGACCCTTTCAGCATTTGCAGAAAGATAGTTGGTTTCAGTGACATCTTAGTGGATGAAATTTCAAAACTCAAGTTATCATGGATGTAAAGAATAAGGCTGCTAGGGCGGCACATGTGGCTCAGGGAATAGGGCGTCTGTCCCATATGCCGAAGGGGGCAAGTTCAAGCCTGGCCCCGGCTAAACTGCAACAATAATAAAAAATAAAATAAAGTTAAAAAAAAAAAGAATAAGGCTGCTATAACTGCTGCCAGAGTTCAGTTGTATTGAGGGCAGAGCTTCTTCTACAAGGACAAAGAACCATGCTCATTTTCGAAAATATCATGGGCTCCAGCCACTCATTTACTTTAAATATTAACTGGGTCACTTAATGGTTGGTTTACATTATGGTCCTGGGTCAATGTTTCTTATATATTTGAGCAAATAATGTCAAACTAAATATTTTCCATCCAATTCCAATACAATTGGCCTCTGTATTCTTGATTTCCATATCTGCTAATTCAACCAAACTGAGAATAAAAAATATTAAAAAATTGAAATTAAAACTTTCATTCCTCTATAATATTTTGAAATTTTAAAAGCAATGAAATAAAAAAATAGTAACAATAATACAATATAGTATAACAACTATTTATATAGCATTTATGTTGTATTAGGTATCATAAGAAATCCAGAGATGACTCAAAGTACATGGGAGGATATGTATAGGTTATATGCAAATACTATGCTTTTATATAAGGGATTTAAACATCAGTTGAAATCCCCTTAGTATCCACGGGAATGTGCCACAACCAATCCTCCACAGATACCAAGGGACAATCCTATTAATGTGTACCTCCAAAATTTGCACACATGTTCAGGAGGCTTATGTAACATTGAAGTTTTTCTTGGACTTAGTATCTATGAAATGTGGTTATTATTTAGAGGTGAAATTGATGAATTAATATAATGATACTTAAAACTATCATTTTGGAGTTTCACAAATCATCTTTATTTAATAGATTAAATGTGTATACAGAAGTTACTCTTGGTCAAGGCCAAAAATTTATTTTACTTGACACATTCCTTACAATTGAAAGGAGAATTTTAAAAAACTAGGGTAATCATTGGCAGGGTCCTCTCTACTCCATCACTTCCCATCCTCTTGCCAGATAGGCCTTGTACCAGATATGCATTAGTCTGTATTTCAACTATTTACCTGAAAAATTGCAAAGCCCTCCCCCTGAGAATTTATCAAACCATAAATAAAGAAGCTATATTTCAAAGGAAATTAAAATGTTTGTATTAACAAGTCAAACACCTGAGTATAATGTGGGAAAAAAAATAGAGCACCTAAGCTCAACTTTCCTAAATATCTTCATTTCAACTATGTCTAAATATACTCCTGAGGATTCTGTAAGTGCAAATGTGGGAACCAAGAGACTAGGATGTGAAACATGTCAGTGGTCCAACAACTGAGGCCAAGTATAAATTAGTCCCAATGCTCAAGGGGTTTTCAAGTTTGATGACTACCTAGCTGTGGTTGGTCATTTATTTTTCATGAACCTCAAGAAGTCAAGCTAAATCAGATGCGAATCAAATATATGTTTACACCATGAGCAACAGCTAATGTAGGTATACCATTTTACTCATCGTCAACAATGGATAATAGAGTATTTATGCCTCTTGCTTACTAATATTTGATTCAGTTAGTCTTTATAATTTTATCCATTTCATTGTATGTAGTGGCATCTCATCTTGGTTTTAATTTTCTTTCCCTGAGCATTTTATGTAAATGAAGTCATACAATATTAGCTCCTTTCAGACTGGCTTCTTTCACTTATTATATACAAGACTTTAAATGTGTATCTATGTGGTAGCATGCATTAGCTCTTCAATCCTTTCTTTTTCTTTCTTTTTTTTTTTTTTTGTTGTTTGTTCTTTGAAGATTCTCCTTCTTTGTATATATTTCCACCAGTGGGATTCCTAGACCATATTGTAGCTATGTTTTCAGTTTTTTGAGAAACCTCCAAAGTACTTACCCTTGTGATTGTACTATTTTACATTTCCACCAATAGTGTATGAGGGTTTCGTTTTCTCCACATCCTCACCAGCATTTATTTTTGTCTTTTTGATCAGAGCCATTTTACCTGGGATAAGATGATAAATCAGTGTAGTTTTGATTGGAATTTTTTCATTTAACTGTTGGCCATTTCTATGTCTTCATATGAGGAATGTCTATTCAAATCATTTGCCCATTTTTAAAATCAGATTATTTATCTCCTATTGAGTTGTTGGAGATCCTTGTATATTCTAGTTGTTAATCCCTTGTCAGATGGGTAGTTTGCAAATATTTTCTGCCATTTGAGGGTTCTCTCTTCAATTAGTTGATTGTTTTCTTTGCTGCACAGAAACTTTTTCATTTGGTGTGATCCCATTTTTCTGATTTTGTTTTAGTAGTGTAGACTTTGAAGGTGTGACTTAAGAAGTCCAGCCCAGTTCTTTCTTGGGTTAGGGGCAAGATGGCCAACTGGAAGCAGCTTCTGTAAAAGGCTCCTATTCAAAGGGAAGGATAGCATCCAGCAAATATCCAATTAAGTGGAAGACTGGGAGCCCAGCTGAGAGAGAACTGCTGAGCTTCTACTAAGCAAGCTGCAACTCCAAGAAAGAAAGCTTCAGGTACAAAATTTATCTGAAAGGAAAATTATCCATCCCCTCCCCCAAGAAAGCTGTCTTTTGGGGGCTTTTTTTGTTTCCTCTCTTTTTTCTCTTCATTTGCTCCTGCGGGTTTTCTACAGATGAGTGGTGAACTGTGAACCTATTATCTCACCCCACCATAGAGTGTTGTGGGAATTAAGGACTGCTTCTTCTGAGAGACCATGCTGTGTCTCTGAATGCTCTCTTGCTAGGCAGAAAAATTGAACTAAAGTTTTCCCTGCCATTCTGAACTTCCAGTGCATCCTTCCCCCCAATCAATGAACCAGAAGTTTATCCCCTGCTGAGACTGTGAGAGGAGGTTCTCGAGCAGTGTTCCCCCTCCTTATCAGCTGTACCAAGCACCTCAACCCACAAGAGACTCTGGGGGATGCACTGAGTTCCCCCCTCAACCTCCCATGTGGTCAGAGACTCCACTAAGCATCTGTGACCTCCCAGAGGGCCAGGCTGACCAGGCAAGTGGGAACACCCGCCTCCAGAGACTCTGCGAATGTGGGGGTGACACCCTCAGAGACCCAGGATGCCCATGCAGGTGGCACTGCTCACTGCCAGAAACCCCACTGAGCATGTGCGAGCCCCCAGTGGGCCTGGCGCCCCTGGCAGGCAGCATGGCCCTCCTCCAGAGACTCCAACGAGCATGAAAGACCTCCACGTGGGCCATGACCCCTGGGTACCCAAGCCCTTCCTGGCCAGCTCTGCCCTTGCCATGGTTTCCAGGAGCCATGCAACTTGTGTCCTTGCTCCCCCCACCCCATGCAATCCCTTCCTCCACACTGGAACCACCTATCTGGCCAAGGTCTTGGGAAGCCATGTGAGCTCACACCCTCCCTCCAGCACCCTTCCTACCTCTGTGTGGAGCCCTCCCCCTGGTCAGAGTCTGCTGGAGCCACAGGATCTCTTTGCCAAGGCAGTCCCAGAACCATGTGTATCATCCCCAGCCTTCCTGCTGGATCCGTGTGTACCACGCTCCACTCCGGAGTTGCTCCCTCAGCCAAAACTCCCTAGCTGGTACAGCCCCAGAGGAGCTACACAAGGTCACTTCCTATAAATATCCAGCAATAATAGAGTGATTCCAACAGGGTCCAATCTTGGAGAGACAATTCTCCAACCCTGAGGATGGCCAGAGACAACAGCAAAAAACAATCATGAGGCAGAATCAATGAAAAACTCTGGCAATACAAATAATCAGAGTAGATCAACTCCCCCAAAGAACAACAAGGTAGATGCACCACAAGATCCCATGCATAAACAAATGGCTGAGATGTCAGAAATTGAATTCAGAATCTGGATAGCAAATGAGATAAATCGAATGGAGGAAAAGATGGAACTAGAATTTTAAACAGTAATCAAAAAGATGTCTCAAGAATTCAACCAAGACTTCAACCAATTCAAAGACAAAATGACCAAAGGTTTTGACATTGGGATAAGAAGCTGCAGCCCTCAAAGATCTGAGAAATATAGTAGAACCCCTCAATAACAGAATAGAGCAAGTAGAAGAAAGGATTTCTGACATTGAAGACAGAGCTTTCAAAAGCTCCCAAGCATTCAAAGAGGAAGAGAAATGGAAGGCAAAAATGGATCATTCTCTCAGAGAGCTCTGGTTTTCTCAAAGAAAACCAATATTCATTTATAGGGATAACTGAAAGTGACAAACAGGATTCACAAGACACAGAGTCTGTTCTTCTTGAAATTATGAAAGAGAACTTTCCAGACATGACAAGGGACTCTGAAATTCATATAGCAGACAGTATCAAAACCCCAGCATGATTCAGTCCGAATAAGGCATCCCCCAGGCACATTGTAGTTAACTTCACTAAAGTTAATATGAAGGAGAAGATTCTGAAATCAGTCAGATGCAAGAAAACCATAAATTACAAGGGGAATAACATTAGAATAACTTCAGATCTCTCTGCTCAAACCTTTCAAGCTAGAAGAGGATGGTCATCAACTTTTAATCTCCTAAAACAAAATAACCTGCAACCCAGGATCCTATATCCAGCCAAACTGGGTTTCATTTATGATGGAAAAATTAAATACTTTGATGACATCCACGTGTTGAGGAAATTTGCCATAACTAAACCAGCTCTTCAGGATATCCTCAGTACTATCCTCCATAATGACCAACGTAATCCTCCACCAAAAAAGTAAACTCACTCAGAAACATTCGTTCAAATTCCAACTTCCACAATGGCAAAAGGATCAAAAATCCCAACTGGACTTTCAAAAGACTTATCATTATTCTCAATTAATGTGAATGGTTTAAATTGTCCACAAAAGAGGCACAGGTTGGCTGACTGGATACAAAAACTCAGGCCAGCTATCTGTTGAATAAGAGAATCTCATCTTACCTTAAAAGATAAATATAGACCTAAGGTGAAAGGATGGTCATCTATATTCCAGGCAAATGGAAAGCAAAAACAAGGCATTGTTGCAAACTTATTCATAGATAGAATAGGCTTTAAACCAACCAAAGTAAATAAAGATAAGGATGGAAGGTCATATTAGTTAAAGATACTACTCAAAATGATAACATTTCAATTATTAATATTTATGCACCCAACCAGAATGGATCTCAATTTATAACAGACATGAGCAACTTGATTTTCTCCAGCTCCAGGGCTTGATTTTGTCCAGGGATTTTCTTTTTAGGGAGGTTTTTTTAGTAAGTAAAGATTTTAACACTCCTTTAGCATTGTTGGACAGATCCTCCTAAAAGAAGCTAAGCAAAGAAATTTTAGATTTAAACTTAATCATCCAACATTTGGATTTAACAGATATCTACAGAACATTTCATCCCAACAAAACTGAATACACACAGTGCTTATCAGCCCACGGATCATACTACAAAATCATTCACATCTTAGGCCACAAGTCTAACCTCAGCAAATTAAAAAAAAAAATAGAAAGTATTTCTTGCATCTTCTCAGACCATCATAGAATAAAAGTTGAACTCAATAGCAACAAGAATCTGCATTCTCAAACAAAAACATGGAAGCTAGACAACCTCATGCTGAAGAACAAATGGGTCATTGATGAGATTAAGAAAGAAATTTCCAAATTTTTGGAACAAAATGACAATGAAGAAATGAATTATCAGAACCTCTGAGACACTGCTAAAGCAGTCCTGAGAGAGAAATTTATAGCACTCGAAGCCTTCCTCCAGAGAACAGAAAGAGAGGAAGTTAATAATGTAATGGGACATCTTAAACAACTGGAAAAGGAAGAACATTCCAATCCCAAACCCAGTGCAAGAAAAGAAATAACCAAAATTAGAGCAGAATTAGGTGAAAT
>CAUYON010038114.1:0-56369 GCA_963573935.1 Arctocebus calabarensis
GGGGAGGGGGGAGTATGGGTGGAGGGAGGGCAATTGGTGGGATCACACCTACGGTGCATCTTAGCAGGGTACTGGGGAAACTTATTAAATGTAGAGTATCAATGTCTTTATATAGTGATCAAGAACATGCCATGAAGGCTATCTGTAACAGTACGATCAAAACATTTCTGAATGTATATGAATCGTGCCCTATGATTGCACCAATGTACAGAATTATGATTCAATAAAATTATAAAAAAAAAATCGTACGCTAGAGGGATGTACTGCATTTTATAGAAACAGAGAAAAGAAGCAAATAACCCAGATAGAGGGTAAAGAATAGCCCAGGGAAACCTTAAAAAGGATGAGTTCAGTTAGCTATGTATTGGGTTAGAGAAAAGAAGAAATGGATTCTAATCACAGATATTGGCATATTCAGAACTATCACAAGAAAGGGAACGCTATCGTTCTCAGAACTGCAAGTAGCTTGATATGGCTGAAGTAGACCTTGATTAAAATCCTTTTATGGTTCCCCATAGATTTCAGGATTCTGGTTAAACTCTCAAGCTTAGCTCACAAGGCCTTCAAACTCTGATTTTGCCTCCATAGTCTCACCTCTCTGGAACCTCCCTCTGAACCATTAGGAATAAAGGTAGGGACTGAGTGAATGTGGATGACAGACAAGTCTGGGTGGATTCCAGGTGTGAGCAAGTGATGTCAGTACTAGGAAAGGGTGAGTTCACTGGGGATGGGGAAAAAATGATTAGTTCAGGTTTACATATTATCCAAGGAGAGATTTTAGAAATCATTAAACATATTTTAATTTGAATATATTAAAAGGATATATTATCCAAATGATTCTAGAAATCATTAAAAACTATTGGCACAAAAAGTTTCAATTTGATAGTCCATGTTGCCTCAGAAAATTAAGTCCCTGATGTGGTGTAACCTATAGTTGAGGAACTTAGATTTGTACAAGGTTGATCAGCAAGCTTAGAGTATGAGACGACCATGAAATGAGAATAAAGCACTACATGGTTGTGATAGTTACAAGATGAACCATGGAAGAGAAGGGGAATGGGACTGAGAAGGAGGACTCACAGGATTAATAGCAGGAGACACTGGTGTACTGAAAGCCAAGGAAAAGAGGAGGATTGGTTGACAGAGGCCACATACTGTACACATTCAGTTGTGTCCATTGGCTTTGGCAATAGACAAGGTGATTAATGACCTGAGCAATGTTTTCTCAATAGAGTGAGCAAAGTATTAAATAGAAGCCAGATTATGATGATTTGAGAAGTTAATAGAAGAAGTAGAAACAACTGAGGACTATTCTTTAAATAAAAAAGGAAATGTGTGTATATTTATTTGCTGAAAAAAGAGATTGAAGATTCAAGAAAGAGAAGAGAAGTGTGTAGGACAAGGTGTGATCCAGGGCACAGGGGAAGAGATTAGCCTCAACCAGCAGAGTCAATTGTTCTCTGCAGAGATGGGGAATAGAAAGGAAGGTGTATTCAGATCGAAGGTGGGAGATGGAAACAATTGTAGCCACAGGACTTTGATGGTCTCAGCGGAATGAGAAGCAAGGTCATCAGCTGAGAATGAGAGTTTATCTGAGGAAAGAAGTCAAATTTGGAAGAATCTCTGATAGTAAATGGAAAGAAAGCAAGAAAAAATTCATGATGAGACAATAAGTTAATAGAACTTACTGATACTCATGGAAGACTGATGTTGTAAGAATTACTCTGAAAGTTTTTATAAGCCAAACCCCTGCTAGACACATATAAAAGTTAAAAATTAAAATGTTTCACAGAACTTACCATATATATTTAAGAAATTGCTTATTCTTATCAGAGGTATCATAATTTTCTCACTAATAGCTCCAATAGCTGTAAAAGTCCTAGAGAAAAGATATGAATTTTTAAAATAAATGGACTTGAACTGCATATTTTTTTTTATAATTTTATTGAATCATAATTCTGTACATTGGTGCAGTCATAGGGCACGATTCATATGCATTCAGAAATGTTTTGATCGTACTGTTACAGATAGTCTTCATGGCATTTTCTTGATCACTATATAAAGACATTGATACTCTACATTTAATAAGTTTCCCCAGTACCCTGCTAAAATGCACCGTAGGTGTGATAACACCAATTGCCCTTCCTCCACCCACACTGCCTCCTCCCCTCCCCTCCCTTGCCCCTTTCCCTGTATTCCTATGCTATAATTGGGTTTTAGCCTTCATATGAAAGCTATAAATTAGCTTCATATTAGGGCTGAGTACATTGGATACTTTTTCTTCCATTCTTGAGATACTTTGCTAAGAAGAACATGTTCCAGTTTGAGGTATCTCCGTAAGAATTCTGAAGTTGTTCTAGTTTGCAATCCCACCAACAGTGTATAATTGTTCTTTTCTCTTTGCATCTATGCCAGCATTCTGTGGTTTGGGAAGTTTTTAAACAAAATCTATTCTCACTAAAGTTATGTGATATCTCATTATGATTTTGATTTTCAGTCCCCTGATGACTAGAGACTTTGAACATTTTTAAAACATATTTTCTGGCCGTTAATTAATCTTATTTTAAAAAGTTTCATTTCGTGTCTTTTGCCAATTTCTTTTTAGGGTCATTTGCATTTTTCTTGCTGATGTGCTCAAGTTCCTTTATTCTGGTTATCAGCCCTTCACTGAATATATGCCATGTAAGTATTTTCTCCCATTCTCTAGGCTCTCTATTCACTCTATTGATGTTTGCTTGGCCATGCAGAAGCTTTTTAACTTAATCAGGCCTCATTTGTTAGATATTGTTGTTGCTTTGATTGCCTTTGGGGTCTTCTTCATAAAATCTTTGCTTAGGTCAATGTCTATTACTATTTTTCCAACATTTTCTTCTAGAATTCTTAGAGATATGAGCCTTAGATTTAAGGCTGTTGTCCATCATGAATTAATTTTTGTGAGTAGTAGAGGTGCAGATCTTGTTTCAATATTCTCCATGTGACTAGACAATTTTCCCAGCACCATTTATTAATAGGGTTTTTTTTTTATTAAATCATAGCTGTGTACATTAATGTATTTATGGGATACAATGTGCTGATTTTATATATAATTTCAAATACTTAGAACAAACTGATTAATACAGCCTTCAATGGTTATTTTTCTCTAGTGTTTTTTATTGTCTGCTTTGTGAAGGGTCGGTGGTAATATAAGGATTGCTTTGTAACTACGTTTTCTGTTATTATCCATTGGTTTATGTCTCAATTTTTGTGTCAGTACCATTCCATTTAGTTACTTTATCCTTGTATAGCCTTCAAATCTGGTAAAGTTATGCCTCATGATTTATCCTTTGTGCCTAAAGTTGCTTTGGCTATTTGGACTCTTTACTTATACCCTACAAAACATAGAATTATTTATTCTAGGTCTGTGAAATATAATGTTGGCATTTGAATGGGTAGTTGGGGGAGCATTCCCTCCATGTTGATGTTATAAAATAATATCTGCTCTATATTGTAAGTGTGGTAGTATTCACTTGTGAAACCATCTGGTCGAGGGTTTTTTATTTATTGGAAGAATTTTTATCACTCGTTCAATTTTGTTACTTTATACTGGTCTGGTTAGGAATTCTATTTATTCCTGATTGAGCCTGGGAAAGTTTTTTGTTGGCAAGAATTTGTCCATTTCCCCAAACTTTTCCAATTTTTGTGCATAAAGTTTTCTAATAAGCCCATAAAAAATTAACAAATAAACAAAAGAATTCTGTGTGTAATGAGTATGTTTGTGGCGAAATAGTTGATATACTTTGTTTTGTTCACGTAATTTTCCACAAACAGCTCTGTACCCTCACCCAAACATGGGTGATCCTACGAAATGTGGGAATGGTGTGATTACTTACTGAAACAGCTCAAAATGTCTAGAACATTAAATATGTTAGTATTTTTTATCTAATAAATATATTTTTTACCATGTTAAAATTATTCTTCTTTTATTAGATCTGTGTTCTTGCATTTTTAAATTGAAAAAACAGAGAGGTAAGAGATGATAAGTCAGAGAAGGATGTGTGAGGATTGGGTGAGACTTCCAGAGAGAAAATGATTGATGGCAATAGAAAGAGCAGCCAGGATGCCAGTACCATGGCCAAAGGGGGCAATTGAGATTAATGAAATGCATCCATGCCTGAAGCTGCTATCTCTCTCTTGCTTTCACCTTTTTTTTTTGCTGCTTTATTGACGAAACTCTGGCTGAAAAATATAGTTATGAGTGATAAATGACATCTGTGAGCAGTTGGGAAAAATGTTTAAATAGAAGAAATATTGAAGCAATTCATTTATTGAAAATTGGTCTTACACTAAATGATAGACAGATCAGTTTTTACTGAGAAGAAATAGTCGGCAATAGTTTACAACCTAGAATTATATACCACACATCACAAAATGATAATGTGAAATGCTCAGAAAATTAATTTGCACAGATAGGGCCATCTCTGTAAGGAACTTTGCATTAAAAGCCTACAATTTTTTAATATAGCAATGTAGTACAATAAAATGATCATTGTATCTAGAATCAAGGAAGCTTTGGTGCAATAAAGATGGATAGACTTGGCTTTGTAATTGTGGCTCCATCATTGATTGTTTGATGTTTTTTTTCAGTCAAACAGGAGCCACTCCAAGTATATCTGCTGGAAATAACTTAATACCAATTAGTGCTAACTAATATTATTGTATATTTAGTGATAAGGAGAAAATTGATAGGAAACCCCTAAAATCACTCACTAAATCACAAGGTCAGCTTGACACTTTCAAATTCCTCATACTTCCACAACAGGATCCACAAGGCATGTACCATAAAAACCAATGCTCACAGTCCTGGCTCAGATAAATATTTTAAGATCTTTTTTTCTTAAAAGATCTTACTCGATTTAGGTATTTCAGATCAAGAACTCAATTCATGGTGGACACCCCAGTAAATTCTTCCTATAGGCCAAAATGACTCAGAAAAGTAAATAATGTTTCTCCACAGAAGTCTGATATTTTTAAGATACTAATAATCAAACAAGTAAAAAAAAAAAAAAGGAAAGATTTATCACAAATCAAAACGTATGCCCAGAAACAGATGAGGCTGTTGTTGCAAGTTGCTGACAATATCAAATCGATGAGAAGCCTCCTATCGATTTTAAAGAGACTTGTATCATTAACAAAATCCTGGCTATAGTAAAAAAAGTCTGTGACCGTTCAGAATAGGAATATACCAAATAGAAAAACAAGAAACATAAGAACTGTGGCTTGTCAAGATCCCCCAGCTTCTAAAGACAGGAAGCAGGATGAAAAAAAAACTCTACCAATTTCTAAGAAATGGCCACAGTTTATTTATTTATTTTTTTTATCATTTTTACACCTTTTTATATATTGGATGACAAATTGATTTTATTATATCGTGTACCTTAAAAGTTATATTTTTCAGAAACTTTTCAAATATATTTCTTACAAATAGAAAAACAACACTGGGATTATTAAAATGATACTCATAATGATTATCTGGACATTATATCTTGGTTTGTATTTCTTAGCATTTGAATATTTTTCTGAAACATTTACATTTTCTAATATGATCTTTTTTTATATATGATTGCCTAGGGTCTTTCTCAAATTTGCATTTCAGGATTGATATATTAAGCTTGTGGGAGGGTGAGAAGTGAGGGGCAAATTCACACCTATCATGTATAATGGATACTACCTAGGTGAAAACCATTTTGACTTAATCTGTACAAAAACAAAGTAAGTTGAGAAAACATGTGTATCCTGTATAGAAGAAAGACGATAAAAATACCTACATTTTCAAATTCCACTGACCCTTTTACCTGAAATTTAACTAGAAAAATGGAAAGGAGAGTATTTCCTCCAATGAATGGAACCAAAAAGAGCAGAGAAAAAGGGACTGAAAATACACTCCAAATAGTTTTCAAGTTGGATTTTGGAATCAACACACAAATCTGCATTTTTTTTCCTATTTTTTTGAAATAGGAATGTTTGCTAAAAATAACCTAGTACTGGGGATATATCTCACAACTTGTCTTCTTAATTTATCAATGTCTGGATCAGAAAACATACAAGGATTATGTAATGTAAATAATATTGTGACTTAGACATGGAGAAATAATACATATATCTAGGATATTGTGCATGATGCCTGGAGCAGATGGAAATTCCAAGATGTCTCCCTAAGAATAGACTGCGTGGGTGGAGAAAAGGGTGAACAAAGTGTTGGTGACCAGGAAGATGGGATAGTTAAATCATTACTCTGACAACAGTCAGTAGTCTTAAACCACCGTTTATTAACTCCCAGCCCCATGTGCAGTTGTGTGGATCTTGCTAGTTCTGTTTAATGAACTGGGAGGTGGGGAGGATGGTATCAATTCCAAACGATATTATTTAATTCCCAGATAAGATCTTTTCAGTACTATCTTTCCTTCTGGTGCTAGGGACAAACATTTGACGTAGTTCCCTATGTTTGAGTTTTTACGGAGCTGAATTAGGTAGACGAACCCTCCTGGCCACTGCTGATTGCCTCTAAATGTGAGAGAACTAAAGATTTTATGGGATTGTGTCATTGAATTTTTTTTTCCTTTTACTGGACCATTACTGTTACCTTTACTGATAGGTTCATAGTGTTATTTTTTCACATGTTATGTACAAAGAGACAAAGGTTGCAGAGGATATATGAACCATCTCAGGTCACTTAGCCAGCCAGTCACTTCTCCACACAGAATAGCCTTTTGAATACTTGACACCCTCTAAAATGCACTTTTTCCTTTTGCTTCAATTTACTGCACCTTGAGACACATGCAATAACCTGAAACACCGTAAATATAATAATACCAGTTACATATATCTGTTATTCACTCTGAGACACTACTCTTACGCCAGCCATAGTCTTGCTGTGAAGATTGTTAGTGACATGATTGTTTAATTAATGGGCAGTATTCTGGTCAAAGAAAGGAAAGAAACTTTTCTACCCCGTCCTGGGTACATTTATAGGTACAATTCGGGACAAAGTCCTCCCTATACCTTTTCTTTATCAAAATTGCAAGGGTTAATAAGTCATTTTTCATAAGAAAAAATATAGATCAATTTGAAGCCAAACTTTTCTTTTACTGTGGAAAACTGATTTTAATGACAGGACATTGTAAAGAAAATACCAAACAAGACAAATGTAGAAAAATCTCTGGTGGTTTTCAAGTCCTGTTCCCAGGTCTTCGTGAGGTCCAGGAGTAATCTCCTTTTCCTGTGCGGTGAAATCATCATTGACTTTGGTAAATTAGTTACTTTCCATCTTTCCTTCAGGCTGCATAATATTCCATAGTATACATATACCACAATTTATTAATCCATTCATGGGTCGATGGGCACCTGGGCTTCTTCCATGACTTAGCAATTATGAGTTGGGCTGCAATAAACATTATGGTACAAATGTCTATACCTCTTTCATGTTTACATGGATGGAGCTGGAACATATTCTTCTTAGCAAAGTATCTAAAAAATGGAAGAAAAAGTATCCAATGTACTCAGCCCTACAAGGAGACTAATTATAGCTTTCCTATGAAAGCTATAACCCAATTATAGCACAAGAATATGGGGAAAGGGGTAAAAGAGGGGAGGGGAAAGGGGAGGATGGGTGGAGGGAGAGTAATTGGTGGGGTCACACCTACCATCTTAGAAAGGTACAGGTGAAACTTACTAAATGCAGAGTATAAATGTCTGAACACAATAACTAAGAAAATGCCATGAAGGCTATGTTAACAAGTTCGATGAAAATATTTCAAATTGTATATAAGACCAGCACATTGTAACCCATGATTGCGTTAATGTACATAGCTAAGATTTAATTAAAAAAATTAAATTAGTTAGTTTCCACTTTACTAAGGTAGCTCCAATATTCCTGTTATATGTTAGATCTCTAGACTGGTTGCTCCTGTATTGTACATTGGCTGTTTTGTGTCCTTTGATCTGTAATTCCCTATGGTAGGTAAGTATGTAGGATATTGTGCATGACGCCTGGGTCTATGGTAATCACAGCTTCACACACATCACATTCTTGATTATTTAATCACAGCCATACATTATAGTAGCAAACAGTAGCTTAATAATGAAAGGGGTTATTATAAGAAAAATACTTGTAAGGGTTGTACTCTAAAAACATATTTTGAAGAATATATTCAAGGAATACATATTGAAATGTCAAGTAATCAGATGCACTAACAGCAAATAAAGTATTTGTAGAAAGAGTGCAAATTCAGATTTTTGCACATTCCAGACATCTGTACTGGATATTCTTTAAAGTTTTGAAGATTAAGAAATTACATAAGAGTGGTCAAATGCATGCCAGATCTCAAAGGACATAAATATGAAATGTGATTATAAAATGCAAGTTACATAAACAGTTTTAAAAATAAAGCCAATTGCACTTCTCTAGCAAATAATCCCTGAATAGTAGGCTCCATTCACACCTCCCTTCAAGGAGCCTGTTATTAGCTGTAATGGGCACAGTGTGAGGTTCAACACATCATTAACTCCTGGAGCAAAACTTCCTTCCCCTTACTTGTAAGTCCTTTTATTAAATCATGCCCATAATGAACCAAGGAACTAATTATTAGAAGCTGTTTTTCAGCTGTGACACCACTGATATCAGAGAAACAAAGAGATCAAGGACTTCCCAAGAATCTAGATACACTCAGACAAAAGTGTGGGTGATTATATATTGGTTTCATAATAGTACTGAGCACATTGGGTACTTTTTTGTCCACTGGCTATGTTAACCAGTTTGATGTAAGCATTCCAAATTGTATATAAAATCAGCACATTGTACCCCATAAATGCTTTGATGTACACAGTTATGGCTTAATTAAAAAATAAAAAAATTAAAAGCTGAGTAAGCGGGGAAAAAAAAGAATGCAAATACATAACATTTTATTAGTTCTGCCCTTGAATCAGAGAACAGCAATCAACTTAGGCTTGCTACTGGTAATACTACCTTGCATTGTAGTGTGATAATTTAAAGCATGGATTGTGATAAAGTAAATGGTAATTTCCCATTATCATGAAGTCATGACAGAATCTAAATTGAGATTGCATTTAACAAATCAGAAATCAGGGGACTTTGTAATACATTTTTCTGTGTTCCATAGGCCCTTATGTATGGATCCTCCTTGGAAATAGTAACTCCTACTATAATTGTTTATTCAATAGTAATGCTTGACTGCAAAACATGTCTCTGAAATCTCATTTTTATTTTTCATTTTAGTTCAGGAAACAGTAAAGGCATAATCAGAGAAATACATATTTTTAGACATCTAATTTGTCGAATTCCTTGTAGTGTATGGAAATGTTTATACATGAGTGCCAAAAACTATATACCTTTTATGAAAGGGAAAATTGTATTAAAATTGTAAAACCCAATATATACTAATCATAAAAAAATGAATACATGGTATATTGATACCTCTTGTAATTGCAGAAGTCAGATGTTACTTAAGTATAACAAATTTAATACATTTTTTTCCTTTCTTAAAATGCATATATGTGTTTCAACACATTCTGTATACTATATACTTATGCACACACAAACATACATAATACGCATACATTAATATGTTAATATATAACCAAATGGAAGGAAAAACAGATGATAAGTAATAGGTGAATTATAATATTATTATAGTTGGTAACATTCTATGTGCTTTTATGTATGCGTCTTATTCACTCAACATTATCTTTACCATGTTCCTATAGTTGGGTAGGTAGGATCTAGTGGTCATTCTATAATTATTAGTAATATGTAAACAACCAACAACTTACAATACATTTATAAAAAACTTGTCTCTTCCTTAAGTCTTTGACAATTTATTAACTTGAATTTACTAGACAAGCACGCACAGATACCTGCGCATGCACAGTGAAGTCGGTGCTGATTACAGGTAAGGACTGAGTACAGTAATATTCAATTATGTGAAATTAAATGCATAAAGGAGAAGATACTGGTAAACAGGCATATTAAGCACCATGTTTTAATAGTAATTCTATTCCTACATATAGACTTTTTAAGAACTCATGGAAAGTTTAAGACTTTAAAGTTTAAAGTTCACGTATAGACTTTTTAAGAACTCATGGAAACTCATTACAATTTGAATAAATATATCAATAGGATCAATTCTATTTGAGAGCTGCAATTGCTGGGAGAAAAATGAAAGTACATGATGCCAGTGGGATATTTCTTTTGGAACCAGAAAGTTTAAAACGATGAGCATGATTCATGGACTCTTAATCTCTCTCCCAAATAAAGTGATGATTAGATAATTTTGTAACACTTGAGCTTGGGGTAGGGGGGAGACTCTAACTGCACCGCCAAGGAGCAGCAGGGAGGCCCCAGCCTGCTCACGAGGCTAATTATCACGTCAGAGGGAGCAGGATTCCCGGAAATGGTGTTCATCACCAGATCAAAGGGGAGGACCGCTCACAAGCATTCTATTCTAAGCTACAAAGTTTTTTGTTTGTTTGTTTTGTTTTCAAAAGGAGTGGTTATGAATTAAGGCCCACTGCTGTTCAAATAATTAGGATTTGTGGTGGTTAAGAATTACTTCCATTAGAGAAGTAAAATGGTATTAATAGTGCAGCTACAAGCTGTGAAATATAGAAACATTACTTCCTAAGACAGCTGTTCAATTGCTGTTAGAACATGCAAACATCCCTGGTAAAAATGTTTTCTTCTAGTCAATCAGTGTCTGGCTAGCAAACAACAATAATGGAAAAAAATAATAGCCCCAAAGTAATAAGAATTCCTTTGAACTATTTTTATTCTATTTTTATTTCACAAAATTTAGGGGTTACTAGTATTTTTTGCTGCATGGATGAATTCTATCATGCTGAAATCAGGACATTCAGTGTACCCAGAAGAAGGTACATTTGCACCCAACAGCATAGATTTTCTTCCCTCACATCCTTTCCACCACCCACGCCCTCCATTATTATTTATTTTTATTTCCAAAATTGGTAACACCCCATAACCACATCTATCTCTCCTCTAGCTCCCTCTTGTAAGTGAAAACATGTGATGTGTGTTGGCCCATTTCTGAGGTATTTCGCTTAGGATAAGGACCTCCAGCTTCTGCGCTGCTGCAAAAGACATTATATGTACCCCACATTTTTGTATCCACTCATCTTGATGGGACTTTGGTTGGTTTCATATTCTTGCAACTGTGAATTGTGCTTTGATACACATTTGGGTGCAGGTGTGTTTTTGATATACTGCCTTGTTTCTTTGGGGTAGACCCTCAGGGATTGCTGAATCAAGTAGCAAATTCACTTTTACTTCTTTGAGGAATCTCCATACCACTTTCCATAGTGGTCACACCAGTATACATTCTTACCAATAGCAAAAAGAATTCCCTTAAAATGCAACTATACCAACGTCTATTGTCTTTTTGACCTTGTAGTAATGACAATTTTCACAGGGGTAGGTGGTATCTCAGTATGGTTTTTATTTGAATTTCCTGATAATTAGTGATATGGAACATTTTTTTCATATGTTTGATAGGCATTTGTTTCTCTTCTCATGTTAAAAGTCTGCTCATGTCTTTTGCTCAGTTTTTGACGGGATTATTTGGTATTTTTCTTGCTGATTTCTTTGAGTTCTTTGTAGATTCTGGATACTAACTTTCTATGACATTTTTAGTTAGCAAATATTTTCACCCATTTTGTAAGTTGTCTATTTACTCTGTTGATTATATCCTGGTCTGTGCAGAAACATTTTAGTTTAATTAAGTCTCAGATATTTATTTATTTGTGTTCCTCATGTATTAGGAGAAATGATTCCATGCTTCTGACCTTATAACCTTTTGCAAGATTAAATAAAACTACAACTGATTTTGCTTGATTTTTTACAAAAATAAGTTACAGGTAGGAAATTATTTTCCTTTCAACCACACACATTCCACATTCACCAGTTTCCTTGGGAAACTCATGTTGTACAAATATGTATAACTAAGTAATTCATAGAAAGCTACCCCATCTGTGTCTGAATGTAATCTCCTAAATTCAAAGAATATCATTCAAGAACTTCTAAAAGTAGAAAAAGAAAGATGGTATAGTAATGAAGCAAAGAAAATTTTTCTTTTGACATTTTTTGTAAACATCCCCATGAATACGTTATAATTATTTCACCTGAACTCACTGTATGTAAAAGTATAATGTGATTCTTTTCAATGTGAAGCCTTAGAAATAAATATATTTTTTTCTTAGAAATAAAAATCTAACATGAAATCTCTTACAACAATCAAGACATTTCAAGCCTTTTGTTCATCTTTGTCTTTTTTCTCTCAATAAATATTCTTAATTATATAGAGAATTTTTTTTATTTTTAATTTTTTAAAAATACTTATCTTGTTTTGGAAATATGCATGCTGTGAATAAGCCATGTGTGGTTGATGTACAGAGGCACCCTGCCTGTGTAACTTGTAGAGCTGATGAAAAATTCCCCAGTTTGTAACTTCAGAATATATGTTTAAAAAAAATTATCAACTTATTTTTACCCAAACAATAGACATCCAGAGTCAATAGTATATCTTTTTACACATTTCAATAAGTATAGGAGATGCAACTGTTTTTGTTACATGGATCAATTGTATTGTGCTAATGTCAGGGATTTTAGAATACCCATCTCCAAAACAGTATGCATTGTACCCAAAAGACAGACTTCTACACCTCACGCCCCTCAACCCCCTTAGGCTTCAGTGTCCATCACTGCACTCTATGACCACATATACTCCTGTATAGCTTCCATGTGGTTTTGTTTTTTTTTTCATTTGTGAGATACTTTGCTTAGGATAATGACCTCCAGTTCGATCCAAGTTGCTGCAAATGATATTACATGTATTTCACTCCTTTTTATGGCTAAGTAGTACACTCCATGGTATATCCATACCACATTTTCATTATCCACTGAACAGTTGGTAGATACTTAGGTTCACTGCATATTTGCAATTGTGAATTGTGCTTTGATAAATATTCAGACACAGGTAAGTTTTATAAAAAAAAAAAAAAGAGACTTCTTTTCCTTTGGTAAGATATACCTTAGCAGGATTGCAGCATTAAATTGCAGGATTCCAGGAAGAAAGTCCATATTGTTTCCACAGAAGCAGACTCCTTTACAATTCCACCAACAGGTGTAAGCATTCCCTTGTCATCACATCTGCATTAACATCTGTTGCTTTTTAATGTTTTAATAATGGCCATTCTGATGGTGTAAGGTGGAAGCAACCCAAGTGTAGGGGATTCGTCAAAGGATGAATGGATAAACAAAAGCTACTTTATATATTTAGAATGGAGTAATATTTATTTTTCAAATGGAAGAAAATGTCAACACAATATGGGATAACTTTGAAAACACTGCAAAGTGAAATTATCTGGTTTCAATACACCAAATATTGTATTATTCCCTATATAAGAGGTAGCTTGAGAAGTCTTAAATTCATAGAGATGTCAAGTAGAATTGTGGTTGCTGAAGCCATTGGGTTAGGGAGAAATTGGGAGTTAGTATTAATGGATCCAGGTTTCAGGCAGGAAAGATAAAAATATTCTGGAGATGAATGGTGATAATGATTGTACAACAGTGTGAATAGACATTTAAAGGTAATTAACCATAAACTTAAAATAGCAAAATTTATGTAATGTATACTTAACCATTATTTCAAAATATGTGAGAAATGTATCTTTCTTTCTGCCCTTCTAAGCAATTATTCAAATTCAAATTATTCTTTCTCTGAGAAACTTCTCAACTTCTCTCCCTTAGAACATATGATCAAAATATATTTACAAATTATTTGAACAGTGTTATTTATATGCGGTATTTTGTAATTTCTTCCTTTCTAAAAGAATTCTAAAACTAAGTAGTTTAAAAAAATGTACATGTATTTACATACAAACATATACGATGTAATATCTTAGAAAATTCAATTCAGCAAGAAGGGTTTTAATTGATTAATCCATTTTTATTTAAGATTAATATGATGGTACAAATGATTAGATTACAGTGTTCACCTTTCTGAGGTTAAATTGAAGCTACAGTCAAGCCCTTCACCCAGGGTTTGTGGTATAACTTTACATTGTGCACAGTAGGGAAGAGCTTACCAACCCCTCTCCTTCCTCCTTTTTCTCTTTTCTCTTCTCCCTCTCCTCCCACTTGAATATAATTGTGTTTTTCTCTTTTGTGGGTGTATAGCTGTTTATCTATTGTTTTCATAATAGTATTGAATACATAGGATATTTGCTTTTCCATTCTTGTGATGCTTTACTAAGAAGAATGTGCTTCAATTCCATCCAGATAAATATAAAAGCCAATGAAAATTTGAGAAATAAAAACAAATCTGTAGGCATCGTGTAACCAGACTTCGGGCGATATTACAAGTGTACAGTGATCAAAATAGCATGCTTGGCACCAAATATAGATCTATGGAATAGATTGGAGAATCTAGGGCTGAACTCAGCCACGTACCACCCCAGGGGTCCTCAAACTAAGGCCCGATGGCCACATGCTTCTGTGTAAATTATATTTGTTCCCGTTTTGTTTTTTTACTTCAAAATAAAATAAGTGCAGTGTCCACAGGAATTTGTTCATAGTTTTTTTTTTTTTTTTTTTTACTATAGTCTGGCCCTCCAACGGTCTGAGGGACAGTGAATTGGCCCCCCATTTGAAATCTGTAATAAACCAAACAAAAGCATACACTACGTAAAAGAATCCTTATTTAATAAATGGGGCTGAGAGATCTAGTTGGCGACATGTAGAAGACTACAACTGGACCTACATTTCTTGCCACTTACAAAAAATGATTAATTCGTTTTTATAAATAGTTACAACCTACTTTGATAAAAGTGGCAGAGCCCTTTTGCAAATATCACAGGTACAGAACACTCAACTATTTATTGCAAAGCACAATTTGAAAAAAATAGCAAGAAATACTTCTTCAGCTGAAGCATAATTCACACTCTTTTCATAATTGTGGAAAAATTGACCTTCCTTACTACCAAATAGCATTAATATATTAAAATATTATGCATTTTAACTTTTTTTTTTTTTGAGACACAGCCTCAAGCTGTCACCCTGGGTAGAGTGTCGTGGCATCACAGCTCACAGCAACCTCCAATTCCTGGGCTCAAGCTAGTCTCCTGCCTCTGCCTCCCAAGTAGCTGGGACTACAGGCACCCGCCACAACGCCCGGCCATTTTTGGTTGCAGCCATCATTGTTGTTTGGCGGGCCCGGGCTGGATTCGAACCTGCCAGCTCAGGTGTACGTGGCTGGCGCCTTAACCCACTGTGCCACAGGCGCCGAGCCAATATTATGCATTTTAAAAATCAAGTTCACTGCCATGACTTGCTGGCATTTTGTTTTCTCCATTCTGCTCTATAAAATGGAAGTTTATGAAACAGAGTTACTAAAAATGAACAATGAAAATCCAACAATCAGAAACACAAACTCTGGAATTGTTGAGTACAGATTATTACAGTGACCCTAATATTTATGAAAAATGACAATTTCTGCTTATGAAGAAATGATACTGTATTCAGTACATCCAGAAGGCATGTCAGAAAGTTTTTAATTGCTTTTATAAATGTTCTAAGACATTATATATTTTAAAGAGATTATAATTTCACATCTTAAGCTTTTCTAGTTAGGAAAATTTATTCATCCCTGAAATAGGATTTACCCATCCAAGAAATGCCAGTTATGCCATATGTTGTTATATTTAATGTTTTATTTCAATCCTCCAGGTACAGATTGAAAGTTAAACATATAAATAAGTAAAAATAATATTTAACTTTGGGTAAGACAAGAAAAAGAATAGGACTTTATGATGGTGTTGTGTTTGTGTATAATGAAAAGCTCAGGCCCCCTGGCACAGAGGTGCAGGCCTGTAATCCTAGCACTTTGGGAGGCCTATGCGGGAGGATTGCTTGAGCTCAGGAATTCAAGACCAGTCTGAGCCAGAGCGAGATCCTGTCTCTACCTAAAATAGAAAAATATGCAGTTATTGTGGGAGTGCCTGTAGTTGCAGCTATTCAGGAGGCTGAGGTGAGGTAGGAGGATTGCTTGAATTCATGATTTGGAGATTTCTGTGAGTTAGCCTGAAGTCACAGCACTCTAGCCTGGGAACAGGGTGAGACTCTCAAAACAAACAAACAAACAAACAAACAACAACAAACACACACACACAAAACAGGTTGAGATTCTGTTTCCAAAAAAAAAAAAAAAGTTGAGGCCATTTTAAACATGAGCTATATCCTCATCTGATTTTTGCATATCTCTGGTTCAAGCAAATTAAACTAAAAAGCACAACAAGAAAACCTATATGGAAACAATGATATTGTAGTCACGTATTAGCTTTTCATTGTTGTTATAACAAGTACCAGAGAGTTAATGACTTGAACATATCCAGATCTATGATTCTACACTTCTACAGTTTTGGAGGTTAGAAATCTGCCAGGGGTCAGCTGGGTTAAAACTGCAAATGTCAGCAGAGGCTGCATTCTTTCCTAGAGCTCTAGGAGAGAAACAATCTAATTACCTTCTGAATCTCCCACAGGCTGCCCATAATCCTTGGCGAGTGGCCTCCTTCCTTCATCTTTGAAACAAGCTGTATTGTATCTCTTTCTGAATTTAGTCGGGAAAGGTGATCTTGTTTTACAGAAATCAGGTGATTAGGTAAGGGTCACCTGAATAATCCAGGGGAGTGTTCTCATGTCATGACCCTTAGCCTTATTCCACCTACAAAGTCCTTTTATACTTATGCGTTCCAAGGATTAGGATGCAGGTATCTTTGGAAGTTGTTATTTTGTCTAACTTTTGTCCAAAAGTTGTTTCTAAATTATATTTTTATTAGAAAACAGCTTGATATGAGTAGCTTGTGAGTTGAAATTTTGCTCTAAATATGTATTATGAATGACACAATGCTAGGAGTTTTCTCTTCCTTGTGATTGTTATCCCTTAGGTAGGAAACTGGAAATGGACAGCAGATAGTTCCACACATTTTTATATTATTATTATTTTATACTTTCCAAACATATTAAAGAGTATAAAACCACTTTGGTGCAAAAGAGGCTTCCATGATACATCTATATCTGGTCGTTATTTTAGTTTGTTTATTAAAATTTCAACCTGTTTCAAATCAAATTATGCTCTGTATTCTATAGAGCCTTATTATTTTCCTTCAATTTGTCTATATATGATGAAATGTTCACCAGGAGAAAAATTGTGTGTGTATGTGTTTGTATAAATAACTACCATATACATATATATGTGTATGTATATATTTGTACACAAACACAAAGTCTGTGGGCAATTTAAAATAGTTGGCTATAGCTAACTATTAAAATAGTTAATAGCCAACTATTTTAAATTGCACATGAACTTAATGGGCACCCTATGTATATGTAACACAATATAAAAATCTATGGCATGAAGCTTCTCTATTTGATAGAAATCAAATCTATCTCAGATTATCAGAAATGTTGCATATAATATAGCAATAAATACATCTGCATACATGCCAGGAGGTACTGGAATTATGGTCTCCAAAAGCAACATTTAAAAGCTCTATTTTTAGCTGGAGGGTGCCTGTGGAGAGTGCCTGTGGTCCCAGCTACTCAGGAGGCTGAGGCACTAGAATCTCTGAAGCCCAGGAGTTGGAGGTTACTGTGAGCTATGATGTGACAGCACTCTACTGAGGGTGATAAAGAAAGACTCTGTCTCTAAAAAAAAAAATAAAAAATAAAAGCTCTGGTTTGTGTAGTTGATATGTTAGCCTAAATAGTTGAATATCTATTGAAAACTCCTTCCAATCTGCCTTCTTTAAAGATAGAAAGCTAAGATACTATATTTCCTAGAGTCACTTATGTCTAGGGCTCCTACTGAAACTATAGTGTTTTATTAATTTCAATTTACTACTGATTTCTATCTTTTATAGATCATTTTTAGCATATATTTTCCTGGAAAGGAATACATTACTTATTTAAATCTCTTTGGAATAATTGAAACAAAGTTATCTCTTTTCATTTAAACTTTCAGCTGTGTCCCAGATAATATGAATTTCTATTTTTATGAGATTATGTTCAGAAAATAATAACTGTATTTAGAGCTTAACATAAAATGTTTTCAAGAAATGCATTTCTTATTCTTTTCCCAACACTTATTATTTTTTGTTATATTTTCTTCTTGTCTTTATTAAACTTACTTACAGAAAAAATATGTACTACATTTCCAGGGATTTACATCAAGGAATTAGGCCAGTTTCTCTTTCTTTCTCCTTCTTTCCTTCCTTCCTTCCTCCCTCCCTCCCTCCCTCCCTCCCTCCCTCCCTCCCTCCCTTCCTTCTTTTTTTCTTCCTTTTTTCCCTTTCTCCTCCCTCCCTCCCTTCCTTATTAAGAAATAAATATTAATTCTGTAGAATTACAACATGTCTACCTTCCTACCATAAACTATACAAAAACTCTGCCTTAATGTTTCTCAACTTGAATCAAATAGAAGGTCTATTACAGTGGGGAGTTTGTCTTGTTTTGCTCACTGTTATAGCCTAAGTATGCTGATGAATACCTGGCGCTTGGTAGTGGCTCAATACTGTTTGCTAAATGAATAGATTTATAGCATACCTACTATATTCCAGGCACTGTTCTAGGCTCCCAAGGTCTAGGAAGAAGATCTATCTAAGGAGAAAATAAACAAAGAACCTTTTGGAGCTTATGGAATATGGGGTGAAAGAAATCATATAGCCAATGAAAAATAGTGATCATGAGTTTCGTAGAATACTAAAAGATGGTCATGCTATGGAAAATAAAAAGCATTACAAGGACAAAGGAAATAAGCAGCCACTAGCCTCAAAGTGAGGTGGAAAAATTTCAGAAGCAGTAATTTTCAAGACCATGGTTATGGCAAGACGTGTCAAGAAGGAAACATTTAAGCAAAGTCTTAGAAGTAAAAAGTTTAACCATGAGAACAGAAAGAAGAGAGGCATTTCAACTGCAAGATACAGCCATGTTAGGGTAAGGAAAATCTTAGAAGACATAGAGTGGGGAGGAAAAGAAGTAAGTGGAAAGATGAGATCAAAGTGTGGAGAAGTGGAGAAGAGGATGAAAGTTGTGAGGTCCACAGAGGCTAGAGAACAGACTTCGATGTCATACTTTCAGTGATATGGGACCACAGGGCAATTTTGAGCAGAGAAGTAGCATGTAGATTACACTTAAAAGGGACCATTGTTTTTGGTATGTTGAAAATAAATGGTAGGATGGTGAGTTTAGAATTAGAATGCTGTCATTTCAGTCATAAGACCTATCATTTGGGACATCTGAGCCTCATGGAGCCAAAGCAACATGATAATTAATATGGAATTATCAGAAGCATGAATTCTAAAAATTTCCCATCTTGACTGTTTTTCATCTACCAAAGATGCTGATTTAAATCTTCTCTAAGGAAACAGTGCAGTACCCCGCCCTCTTATACAGGAGGATACCTTACAAGACCCCTGGTGGCTAACTGAAGTCACAGATAATACCAAACCATATATATATTGTTTGGTACTTGGCTATGATGCTATTGTAACACTTTAACAAGCTTAAAAAACGAGTAAACAAAATATAATTAGAAATATATATGTGTATATATATATATGTATTATATTATTTGATGTAATCTCTTGCCACATCCTTAATAAGAGTATTTTAAGAGTACTTTAATATTCCGGCATAAGAAATGAGGAAGCTAACACAAAGGAAATTTAAACATTAAAACACACGTTTATGAAACTATCTTTGGAAGAGCAATAAAATGATTATTACAAGATTATTAGTTAATTCTCACAGTAAGCAGAAAGATGAGGTTGAAAGTAACACTCAGAAAGACATAATGATTGGGATATATTCTAAATCTTAAGATGTAGCAGTGTGCATACCATATATGCTTGTTTATTTATTATTATGCAACACAACTGGCAGATATTACATTTATTTATATATAATACAAGGCAACTGTATATTTATAATAAAAAACATTCAAAATATTTGGGCTCAATGTCTTAATGTCTCATTTTCTCATCATATTATCTTGCAATGAATTTCCCCAAGTGGATAGAATCTTATTCTTTTTAAAAATATATAGATCATATTTCATTATAGAATCTCAAATGTATTGATTTCCAATGGTTATTATAACTCCATAAATTTAACTTTCATCAGAAGTCTTGCTACAAATAGCAAATACTTATTCTTAGCCTGTATGTATGCATGTATGTATGTATGTATGTATGAATGTTTAAGACTGTTGCCTTTTGTGGAGGGCATCATGGCTCACAGAAACTTCAAATTCTCGAGATTAAAGGAATTCTCTTGCCTCAGCCTCCCATGTAGCTAGGACTACAGGTGCCCACCACAATGCCCAGCTATTTTTATAGATGGGGTCTTGCTTTTGCTCCTGTAATCCACCCACCTCGGCCTCCCAGAGTGCTAGGATTACAGGCATGAGCCACTGAGCCCAGCCTTTCTTAGCCTATTAATAATATGTAATTAAATGTATAGATTAAACACTACCTGAACACATAACTTCCAAAATAATTAATGAAATACCACCGTTATACACAATGCCAAATAAAATCAAGTGAAGTTAATAAAGTAATCATATTGATACTATAAAGCACAACTAAAATAAAAGAACTAATGATAAAACAGTAGTGAAATGCTTTCTTCTATCATCAAAGCTCTGTGATTAGGAGAAAGTAAGAACTATTAATTGAAGAGATACTGGAAAAAGAAAGGGCAAGGTACAGTAATAGCATCTACAATAAAACATAACTTTAGAATAAATAATTTCAATTATAAATATTTATATATAGTAAGGAGAGACTAAGAGGAAGAGGGAAGAAGAAATAAATAAATTATACCAGGGTAAATTACAAAGGAAATTAAGAGAATGAGAAGATAAGCTATTCTTGGAAATAGAGCTCATTATTGATGTTGTGATTATAATAGAGAACAGAGCAGTGAACAAATTATCACAGAAAACATGTTACCTATACTGAAATCCTAAGAAAATATATCAGTGTTACGTTGGTCCCTATAAAAAACTTGGAGTGCATCGACCAATAAGCATAAATGAGAGAGCAGAGTTGTAAAAACCAACTGCAAATCTAGACGTAATAAATATCTGAACAGAGAGTGTGGTAGATGTCTGCACAGGCATGGGTGGGAACAATCAAACCCTAAAAATAAATATGATTTCAATTTGTAACTTTGGTAGCATAGATTACTTATCATTGTTCTACGCTCATATATTTTTCAAAGTCCTTTGAAAAGAAAAGAATAAATAAAAATGTAAAAACACCTTATTACTAAAATTTAGAGAAATTCTTGAATTTTATAAGGTGTATTTCACATAATATGTGCTAAATATGATTGCCTTTATTTTTTCATATTACATTTGTATTTGTAATGTTTCCTTTAACTAAACTAGCACATTGAACATATTTCAAACAAATATGCTGACTGTTTATAGCACATTAAGAAAATAAAATATGAGGGCAGCGCCTGTGGTTCATCAAGTAGGGCACTGGCCCCATATACCAAAGGTGGCAGGTTCAAACCTGGCCTCGGCCGAAATGCAAAAAAACAAAAAAATAGCCAGGAGTTGTGGCGGGCGCCTGTAGTCACAACTACTCGGGAGGATGAGGCAAGAGAATCGCCTAAGCCAAAGCAATTGGAGGTTGCTGTGAGCTGTGTGATGCAAACAGTACTTTACTGAGGGTGATAAAGTGAGACCCCACAAAAAAAGAAAGAAAGTATATAAATATGAGAAATAAATTACTTAACATGTTTAATGTAATAAATATGTAATCTATTTGAATTCCTCAACAATCTTCTAAATTATTGGGCTGTGTCATGGCAAATTAGTTTAAAAAAATTTCCTGGTGATCAGTTTATTTTGATTTATATCTTGAATGGGACATTTGAAACTCCCATGTATTCTGGAAGTTTCTTTATTGTGAAGGACTCTCCTGAGCACTGTGTGTCATATGGTCCCTACCCTCAATTTTTTCAGCAGAACCCTCTAATCATTATGAGAACAATACTACCATCCACAGACAATAATGAATATGTGTACACATACTCTTGTTAGAATCTTGTTCAGAGAATTTTATTTATATTTACTCAAATGCTTTCTGTTCAAAAAAGCACCTTTTGAGCAGAAAGTATTTAAATGCTCCAATCCTGTATTCCAAACCACTTATGGTAATCATTTAGCAATGCGTTCTGATGTGATGATTATTTTACTCATTTTTATTAGGTTTCATTAATATGGGAGAAAATTGTATCTGAAGGATAAGAACAAAGAGAGTAGAACTGAAAATATTTTTGAAAACACAAGTCCATACAAAATAGGAAGATATTTTATATTTTGTTGACTTTTTTTGGGTGTCATTATGTTACTTAAAAAGATAATAATGTTGTTTAATCTTTGTGCAAGTTGGAAAAATGGGCCTCCAAAGACCCCTAAATATGTAATCTTCCTAATCTCTAACCCCTGTGAATACATTAGGTTACATGAAAAAAGGAGAATATGGTTGGAGATGGAATTGTGTTTGCCTAATGTAATCCCAAGAGTTTTTCAGTGCAGAGGGAAGCCAAAGAAGACATCTGATAATGCCATGAGAAGACTCAACCCATCAGTGCTGGTTTTGAAGACAGAGGAGGTGGCAATGAGCCAAGGAGGAGGCCATTTACAGAAGCCAAAAAAGAACAGTAGATAGAGCATACACGGGAGCCTGAAGAAGGAACCCATCCCTGACCAACACACTGATTTTGACAGAAAGAGACCCGTGCTAGCTGGTGATGTACAGAACTGGGAGATAATAGACGTGAGCTGTTTGAAGTCACTACACTTGTGACAATTTGTTGTTGTACCATACAAAACAAATAAAATTGGGTTAATTATCTTTATTGAAAACAAAAACAAAAACAAAAATACCCGCAGTAAGGATGCCAGCCCTTCCTTGTAGGTCTGGTAAGGCATGGAACTATAAGAACTCTAGAAGAAAATGTAGGAAAAATTCTTCTAGATATTGGCCTGTGCAAAAAATATATGACCTAAATGACAATTACAGCAACAATAAAAATAAATGGGAATTCATTGCATTAAAAAGCTTCTGCACAGCTATGGAAATAATCTGCAGAGCAAACAGACAGCCTAAAGAATGAGAGGGAATATTCAAAAACTATACATCCCATAAAGGGATAATAACCAGAAACCATAAAGAATTCAAGCAAATCACTAAGAACAAAACAAACAACTTCATTAAAAAAGTGAGCGATAGACTTGAACAGAAGCTTTTCAAAAGATCGACAAATGGCCAATAAATACATGAAAAAGTGTACATCGTCACTAATCATCAGGGAAATGCAAAGTAAAACCACAATGAAATATGACCTTAACCTGGTTAAAATTACTTTTATTAAAAGTCAAAAAACAATAGATGCTAGTATGGATGCAGAGGTAATGGAATACTTATACACTGTCGGTTCAACTACAAATTAGCAGAACCTCTGTGGAACACAGTGTAGAGAGCCAGCCTCCACACAACTCATGGGTATCACCAAGGCTCGGTGGAGATGAGCAAATGAAAAAAAAAAAAGAAAACGATATAAAGTATGAGTTAAAAAGAGTGAGCTCCAGAGACAAAGGCCACCTTATGTGAGAGAGAGCAAAGGCCCCATGCCCTGAGTTAACTCAAAATTTATTACATATGTTATCATTAAATCTGCAAATGAATAATCATGGGGGGAGAGCAAAAACTTACACTATGTAGTCATCATTCTTTGTGGCATTTGCAATAGTAACTAAATTACTATTTAACTAACTCTTATAATCTTTACGGTTCCACTCTACCCTAATTATAAACTAAAGAGATAGAATGCAGTTTAGAGAACACAGAACCGGACTTAGAAGCAGGATGTGAAAGCAACCAACAGATTTGTCCACGCACACATTTTCCACAGGAGGCAATAAAGTCCCGGGTCCCTGAGGGGTAGATAGGCTGACACCATCCATACCTATATTGGGAGCAGGGGAGAAAGAAGTTGTTATTCTCATCTAGCCCCAAGGGGCTGCTCCTCTTATCAGAAAGCCAGCTGTCCATACTGTTCGAAGCGCATTTCGCAATGGCTCATCTCTCCCTGGAGAATTTTGTACTTTCTCTGTGGGGAAGGGTCAGGCCTCAGTAAGACATTTCTTGTCCTGTTTTCCAAGGCCTGTGCTGTCACGTTCAATAGACTTTTGGGGCTCCCTATACACATGTGGTCTCCCTCCAAACATACACTCTTCAAAATCCATATCTTCCATCAGTCCTTTATCCCTTGCCTCACAATCCACATTCTGTAACTCATAAAACATTTCATAAATTCTAATTTAACTAAATGTTTCAAGAGGACAGCCTCCTTTGCCTATCCTCCTCAGCCTGCTCCTCCCACTACTCTCAAAGAAGTAAAGTAGACCTTACATTTGATCCAGCAATCCCACTAATTGGTATTCACCCAAAGGAAAACAAGTCATTTTACCTAAAAGACACAAGCACAATTCATAATTACAAAGATGGAGAATCAGCCCAATTGTCCATCACTTCATGAGCAGATTAACAAAATGTAATATAAGTATGCCATGTAATATAAGATGCCATTCATCTAAAAGATGAATTAATGCCTTTTGCAACAGTGTGGATGGAAGTGGAGACCATTACCTTAAGTGAAGTGTTTTAAGAATGTAAAAACAGACACCATTGTACTTGCTATTAAATTGGAAATAACACAGGCACAGAGGAAAGTAAAACAGCGGAGGTCAAACAGGGTTGGGGGTGAAAAAGAAATGGGCAAAAATCTATCTAAGGGTTACAATGAACACTATCTGGGATATGGAGACACTTGTAGCCTTGATTAAAGTGTAACAAAAATGACCTATGTAATAAAAATAATTTGCACTCATAATCTTTGGAAATACAATTTTAAAAAATAATAAATTTCCGTCTTTAACTTCTGTCATGGCTTCACTCACCTGTCATCCTTTATAATAAAACATTGAAAATACTCGTTACCCAGACATTATGCACGCCCTCAGATTGGAACTAAATTTCAATGCATTAAAATTTGGATTTCTGCCTGATTATTCTGATGAAATTCATCAAAACCATCATGTTCAGAAATTACTGGTCAATTCTGATCATTGTATTGGACCTTTCAGTGATCTTTAAGATTTAAATGATTTAATTGAACTTTCCCATTCTCAAAACTTTCTTAGCTTTGGTGACACTGTTTTAGTTTGTGTTCTGCTGGGAGTAAATATTTAGAGAATGGATTCCACCAAGGTGGTTTATAAAGGAGGTGGTTCTCAAAGAGCAGGAGGTAAGAAACAGAAAACTTGTAGCAAGGGAGACAAGAAAGCAATGTGAGGTTCTGTTAAAAAAATCTCTGCATTGCATACTTGCTTTTCCAATGTACAGAATTTCTTAATAGAAGCTCTCACCCACATACATACATATATATAGAGAGAGCATAGAATATGGATATATAGCAGCACTACTCGGTGAAGGGCTCAACTACAACTTGGACTTTACCTAACAAATTCAAACAATACAAGCTCATCATTTACCCTCATATTAATCTGAAATAATAAAAAAATTAGTTCTCTGCAGTCAACCATTATGGTCCAGTTCTCATTTTGCTTGAAGGGTCGTTGTTACTTTTTCTCAGTTTGTCGTAGCCATATGTATACACCAATAATCACCAAAGTATGGATATACTTAGGTAAAAGAACCCATTTTCAACAGCAAAATGAGATAATATCTGATAATGAAACTGATGAGAAAAGAAACGTCTTTTGAAAACTTTAAAATGCTAATGAGAGATAAAATATAGACTTAAATAAGGAAAGTAAACATGGTGATCTTTGAGATGCCTCATACAGATATGTTTTCTTTGTTATTATATGAATTAAATGAAACCCTCCCAAAAGTCAAGGAAGTTTTGTAATACAAAAATTCTAAAATTCTTATTAAAAATATAAAAATAACAATAACCCAGAAAAATCTGAAAAATATTTTAGAGAACCAGAATTGTAAGACATATCTCCATTTAGTTCAACAGTCTGGCCCATCTAAAATTATATGGATGTTAGTGGAATACTGTGAACTTCTACAAGAATTAGCAATAACCTAGTACCCATGACTGCACCTATAGTGCAAGTATGGTATTTCTGCTAGAGAATAAATATGACTTCAGGTATATGGTATGTGGTCATTGAGCTGGCATAACTTTGTTTATATTCCCAATCAAAAAACAAAGGGGCGGATGGGGAATAATTTGCATTGATATTCCATGGAAAGAAAAACATATTTACAGTTTTGTGCCAGGGTTTCATCAACTCTCATCTTCTGTCATATCAGGACTCTGTGCAAAATATGACATTGATCCTCTATGTTCTTGGTATATTTGTCAGTGTAAATGGACATCATATAGTTAAGAAATAGAAGCTCTTTGTACAACACTTGAGTTCCTCAAGGTTAAAAATTAACTCTGGTATATTTTGAAGTCCTTTCCACATCTATAAACTATTAGGGATCTATCTACTAGTCAGGTGCATGTGGGCATATCTCCAAAGTAAAAGATAAATATTTCCATCTTGCAACTGCTAACCAAAGAAGGAAACACAAAGCCTGGCAGGCCACTTTGGATGCTGAGTGTAGCAGAGTCCACAGAGAGAATCACTACTCTGACTCTGAAACCAGATGATGTGGAACCTTTGAACAGAACCCTTTCCAGGAAAGAGATCTGTCACATGTGCACACTGGGTTGCATATAGACCTACTAATGTATTACAGGATTGGCAGACCCTGAACTGTACAAAAAGAATGCAGTGTCCAGTTTATGCCAAACTCCACTGGGAAAAATCACAAGAGTTGATCACGAGTGATATCTGACACTAACAACTGTCTCTCAGCATTTGCTTTGAGAAGCCCCAATCTGTGACAACAACTTGTGCATGATAAAAAATACAGATTTTAAATAAATAGGTGTTTAAAGAAGTGGATACAATTAATGAAAATGATCTGATGGCTTTGTAATATTGTATATATGTATATGTATATATACACATGTACCCATATATGCCTGTGTATATGTACACATGAGCATATTTGAATATATACGTATATATGCACTCATACGCATATAAGTAGTTAGGCTTAATTGTATATCAGAATTCTTTCTTGTGTGTTTCCAGTTTGAGTGGAACCTAAGGAAGCCTTGAGAAAGGCAGAAAGAAGGAAGCGGCCATGTAACAGCTGACACGCGATGCTCCTGATCTGCTGGCAGGAAACTCCGAATACCTTCCCTACATTCCCTTTCCGTTTTCCTGGCCTCTGGGCCAGATGGGGATGAGTATTGACTTGACAAAGTGTCCTTGCTGCTGTAGGACAACCTGTACCAACATCAAAGGCAGCAACGGTGGATACAAATGTCAGTCTGTATTCTTGGTATTCCAGCACTCTCTTGACAGCCCCTACAATTGCATAAGCAATTGATAGATGTGTAATTCTATCAAATATGTATAGACACACAAATACACATACATGCATACTTCAGGCCTACTATGCATATGTGTATATACATAGCTATATGCATAGCACATATGTGCATATGTGTATAACAGATCTCACATGTACACATATCTAATACTTACATATTATATGCAAATAAACACAAATATGCATGGATATGTATTATGTATATGCTTATAGCTGGATAGAGAGATGACAGAGATCCAGGTAACTATCTCGACTTCAGATTAAGATTGTCTACAGAGAGAATTATGAAACCCTAAGAAAAGAAATAGCAGAAGATATTAACAAATGGAAGAGCATATATGCTCATGGCTAGGAAGAATCAACATCACTAAATCATCTATACTTCCTAACAATAACCTACAGATTCAGTGCAATCTCCATTAAAATACCAACATGATACTTTGAAAATTTGGAAAAAAATAGTTCTTTGGCAGATGACTAAATGCTATAATGAACAACTCAACCTTAGGGGTGGCTCAACCATGTAGGATTTTTCGCACAATATTAGTAGAAAGTTTTCTTAGTATCATGTACTTTTTAAGAACGTAACGTAGACCACACTATTCTTTTCCACTTGGGGTACAAGCCTTCCTGGTGACCTAGAAGCCTCACTGCCTCCCTTCCCTCTCACTCTTCCCCTCCTCCAAGTCATCTACAGTTCTGCCGACCTCCTTACTCTTTTTTTTTCTTTTCTGGTTTTTGGCCAGGGCTGGGTTTGAACCCTCCACCTCCAGTATATGGGGCCGGTGCCTGCTCCTAGAGCCACAGGTGCTGCCCCCGACCTCCTCACTCTTTCAAATGTAACATAGACTGATGGCTTGGTGTGTTTGGTGTTTTCAGTGTTTTGTTTGTTTGTTTGTTTTTTTTTTTTTTTGGTAGAGACAAAGTCTCACTCTATCGCCCTTGGTAGAGTGCCGTGGCATCACACAGCTCAAAGCAACCTCCAACTCCTGGGCTTAGGTGATTCTCTTGCCTCAGCCTCCCAAGGAGCTGGGACTACAGGAGCCCACCACAACACCCCTATTTTTCTGTTTTGCAGTTCGGGCCGAGGCCAGGTTTGAACCTGCCACCTTTGGTATATGGGGCCAGTGCGCTACTCAATGAGCCACAGGCACTGCCCAGTGGTTTTGTTTTTAAAACTCTGATGCACAGAGATGTATCATGGCTCCTCTCTCCTGGCCTTCAGGAGACAACACTAATGCCACCTATCTAGGAGGCCTTGTCTGAGTATCTGTACAAAATGGCAATTCTGTCATCATTCCTTTCTTGATCATAACATTAATCTCATTACAAATTATCTTTGTTTATTTATCTTTTTGATCAAAAATGAAAGAAATGAAATGGATGAATGCTTCAGCTTAGAATGAAAGCTTCATGAAAATGTACACATAGTCTATTGTTTATTATTATATCTCCAGTAGCTGCAGCTGTGTCTGGTGCATATTAAATAGTTAGTTTATCGAATGAATAATAATAGGAATCAAAATTATAAACAGAGGCATTTTCTTGCAGCTAGAATTTTTTTCTCTGTGACTTCCACTTAAAATTCTTCAAAATTTACTTAAAAGGATGTAATTGAAGCAGCATAGATGATAATCAAAAGAAACTACTGAACACCTCCTGTCTATTTTGTACCTGGTCTGCCAATCTGATGTAATTTAAGTGACATGAGAACATTTTTTATTATTGTGTTCAGTGAATAGGGTGATTTAGATAAAAATTCATAATCTTAAAGTTATGAAAGTAAGAAAATTTCTATGTTATTCTGTCCATTTATATACTGGCTAATCTTATTTTAATGTTTTGTCACTGAATTCTTCATATAGGCCTACTTACAACACACAGACACACAAAATCTGTTGTTATAATATAAATGCCATTAACAGTTCTGTTGAAGATAATCATGAGATGGGCTCCCTGAAAACAAGACATTTTAGTGATAGCCCCACCAGCAACGCTAAGAACAGCTCTGCCTTTGATTAGATATTTAATTATTTTTTCTTCTTATGTTGTTGAAATATCAGTCTAACATATAATATCATGCCAAATTTCTTCTCATGTTTATACTGTTCATTTGCTTTATTTTCATTAGTACACACACAACACCCACAACACAGGTACAATTAAAAGTTATTTTGTTCTCTAAATCAAAATCACTAGCTCTTGGAGGAATCCCACCAGACAGAATGCAATGATTACAAATACAAAAAGATCCTGGGGGAACTTTTGACTCGATTTTCCAAGGCTGGCAGAGAAAAAAAGAACAGAGGTCTGTCAAGTTACAGAAAAAAAAAGAAAGAAAGAAAATCCCTCCACTCCTGGAGAAGTGCTTGGAGAATGGTCACTACTTTTGTAGTTTTTGAAGCCTGCCTCCCCCAATCTACTACTGCTGGCACTACCCATTTTACTGCACCACAATGTCCTTTGAAAGACGAAAGTCAGGGAAGGTGAACACCAGCTGCACGTCACCAAGCATAGTATTCATGTGAACCAGATCAAAAAGAAAGGAAATCATTTCAGGTGTGAGGCACTGCTGCTGAGCTGCTGAGACCAAAGGGCTCTGAAAGGACAGTGGACAGAAATAATAGAAGTTACATTTTATTCTACCATCTTCTACATGAGAATTCATTTTAGGAGTGCTCAAAATGCTCCACACCTTATAGATTCCTCGAGAATATTACGATCAGATTTTATTCTTCATTGATGGCACAAGACTTCTGGTTTCCCTTAGGGTCCAAAGTATAACGGCTTTGATAGAAATGAAGGATACATTTATTTGCTGTGAAAGTCTTAGAAACAACAGAAACTTACTAAACTGAATAAAAATTAATTATAATTACAGTGACCTTTAATGGAGCAAAACTTCTAGAAAGGGCTTCATAATTGACTAAACAAAATGCATAAATGCACTAAATAAATGGCACCTGTGGCTCAGTGGATAGGGCGTTGGCCCCATATACCCAGGGTGGCAGGTTCGAATCCGGCCCCGGCCAAACTGCAACAAAAAAATAGCCAGGCATTGTGGCAGGTGCCTGCAGTCCGAGCTGCTTGGGAGGCTGAGGCAAGAGAATTGCTTAAGCCCAAGAGTTGGAGGTTGCTGTGAGCTGTGATGCTATAGTACTCTACAGAAGGCAACAAAGTGAGACTCTGTCTCAAAAATAAAAAATAAAAAAAATGCATGAAAGTGTGCATATGACTATACTATTCATATTTTAATGAATTTTAGTCAAAATAAAGTAAATAAAATAAATAGAAATTTAAGAATATTAATAATTGAGTTGGATCATTTGTTTACAAGAAGAAGCTAAGTCTTTTCTTTGTAATTTCACATTTCAAACCACTGACAGAACTGTTTCTAAATCAGTAGAGTGAAAAATCAAACACTTGAGCTGTACCATAAAGTGTATCAAAGAAGCCACAAAGGAAAATCTGCAATATTATAAATTTAAGAGAATACAAGTTGTTTTCGTAGCTGTGGAATGTAGGTATTAGATTAAAAAAATCCATATTTTTAGCTAAGTGGCAACTTCATTTACAGTATTTGATTACATGTTGTCTGTGTACAAATGTTTCAGTTCTCCTAATTTATATTTTACCTGTATCATCGACTTAGTCGATAGCGTAGCTCTCAAATGAAACTAGAGCCAAGCAAACTTGTCTAGGAATGTACACAAATCCATTACACTTGTTAACAGTCTTCCTTTTCTTACTGTTTTGTCTTGCTGTAGAATTGTAGCAAAATTCTGCATTCTACAGCTCCATCTTGTGTCATGCCATTATTTAAATTTTCTTTTTTTTCTGAGCTACATATATGCTCGGTCTTTTGAAGATACTGAATGATGACAAGGTGGAGTAAATGTAAATGCTCATCTCAAATGCACAAACATTCTGAGCAAGCATCAGTAATAACCAGATGGGAGGTGCAACTCATTTGTGGGGCATTTTGTGCTGTTCCAATCAAGCTCACTGGTGAATGGTTTGTCCAATACTGCCATAATGTTGGCTGTTTTCTATGCTCCAAGTTCAAGTGTGGCAAGGACCATCAGCAGAGCATTACACTGGACAGCTGCTTTGGTCTGCAGCTGTACACAATACTAATTCCTTCTCTGGTATTCATTCTTTAAAATAAAATTGGTCTTGACAGTGGATCTTTGTAATCAGTGTGCCTGCCTTTCAGTGTTGCCAATTTTTTACACATGATGTGCTGGGTAGTTTAAGAAA
Organism: Arctocebus calabarensis; assembly: GCA_963573935.1. NCBI lineage: Eukaryota > Metazoa > Chordata > Mammalia > Primates > Lorisidae > Arctocebus > Arctocebus calabarensis. The sequence continues at coordinate 31,888 of CAUYON010038114.1, forward strand.
TTGATATTGTTCAGAGAATTGTTTTGCTTGTGTGTTTACCAAGTTAAAATAAAAATCATAACACCTTACATTTTAAGAGACAAATTTTGGGAATCCTTGAGACAGGGCCGGTACACAGGAAAGTTGAAAGCACAGATTTTTGTCAGTGAAGCATGAAGATGACTAAGAAAATGACCTAAGTCCAGCATTTGAAGCAGTTCATCTGTGATAGCAATAGAAATTACTGCAGGCAAATTGTATGTTCTTTCTCCAGTACTTCAGTTTTCTTTTAATTGCTTATAATTACTTTTAGGTTCTTAAGAAAGTCATCTACAGACAATTATATGTATATGGAATGAGCTGGGTTTTTTCCATAAGAATAATAAAACTATATTAGCAGTTGAAATTTGAACAGCACTGCTACCCAAATCTGAATTAGGTACAAATAAAATAACCTTCTAAGTACTAAACTTTTTAACATAAAGACATTTCATATACCAAATATCAACTGCCAAAAACATTGAATAGTATTCTGAAACACCAAGTGGGTGTATGTCTTTTAGGGGAAGACATCTAGCAGTTATAATTCCTGAGATAATGGACTAACCCTGATGAGAAATATTAGTTGCTGTTTTAATTTTTGTACTTCAAAGTCTGTATTGGAAGAGAACTCTTGGTAGGTAAATATTTCATATGGCCATCCATTCCCCATTTCATTCCTTTGTTAACATATTCAAAAAATAATCATTGAGCACTTGCAATGTACCAAGTAATATCCTAACTGCAGAAGATAGAGTGAAAAAGATAAAAGAATCAGTTCGCAGTATCAGACTCTGTGTGTATGTGGCTGTGTTTTTGTGTATGCGTGTACATATATATGAATATACAGGTGTGTATTTGCATGTAATTGTGCACTTGTGGTGAACAGACAATATATTATTTATTACCTGCGAAAAATCAACTAACCAGAATTTGTTGTTAATGGCTATTTAAAACTCTGGAAGAAATATTGAATGAAAACCTCTAAAGTTCTTTAAATTTTTATTGTTTCATGATACCAACGTCATTGTTTAGGAATTACTTCCCCCAAGTACATTGCTTATACTATAATTAGTTTTATCTAGTTAGACTTTTATTGGTACTTAAAATAACAATGAATTTTTTTTTTTATTGTTTCAGGTTAATTGAGGGTACAAAGAATTAGGATACAATGTTTACATTGGTTAGGTAAAGACCCTCTTCAAATTTAGTCCTGCCCACAAGAAGTGTGCCGTGAAACCTCACATTGTGTGGAAGATGTGGGGGCACCCAGCCTCCCTGCTCCCTCTGCCTGCTCCAGGGCTCTCCCGCCCCGCCTTGGATCGATTTGAGTTTTTATCTTATGTGGGCGTGTATTAGCTCATCTACTGCCTTCATGTTAGAATTGAGTACATTGGATTCTTGCTTCTCCATTCTTATGATACTTTAATGTATCCAAGAGAATGTGTTCCAAGTCCATAAGAACAAAAATTTTAAAATGTATGACATACCTCATTCTATATGAGGGTGGCTCTTATTAGGGCAATGGCATACTTTAACGATTTATTTTTTATTTAAAATGAATCCCTCACCTATGTCCAGGAGCATTTGAAGCATTTCACTTTAAATTGCAGCGTAAGATGGCTACACTAAATAGTAAAGCAGGAAAATATTACCTCTTCCAAGAATTATTGATAAATCAAGATTTCCCAACAAATAAAGTGCAATTTTATTTTGGGAGAAAGATTTAGCTTGCATCTTTAGGTATATATGCATTAGTATGAGTGCATGCATACGTCTTACTTTTATTTTTAATTTATAGGAAGTTTGCAGTAATAACTATGACTCACTCAAAAGTTATGGGAATTTTGAAATGTGGAGAAAATGGCCTTAAACTAGTAAAACAAACAAACAAACAAAAATCTTTGATATCTGGTTAAAGCAGTAGTATAGATGAAAGAAACACCAATTATAAGAGAGGAAAGGTAGAGTATAGTCTCTGTGGAATGTGAAAAGAGCTCACGAAGATAATGCCTCTGTATAGTTTAAAACACCCAGAAAATAACTGGTCACTTTTCCACCTCTAGATAGACCTTCACTAATAACTTTTACTGAGGTTGATAACACTGATTGAATTTGATTTTCATTGTCAGAATTCGTATAAAAAATATTGTAGTCACAGAAGGATGAATAAACCACTCTCTGTTCTCACATTTTGTACTCAAACTATGCTTGTTTCTGAACTTAAGGAACAATAAGTCAATGGACTAAAAATTTCATCTGTAGACATTGAAGTGGACTTAAGTAGTTTGCGGCAACTTGGTAGAGAATTCTGAGATTTTCTTAGATTTGCAATGATCAATTTCCACCGATGAGGTTCCAGCTTACTATAACCTTAAAGCATTGTGTAGAAGGAAAAAATGAATAACATTCTTCTTTTGACTTTTAAAACCTCAATCATTCTAAAATATGTCAGGTTTCTAATCTTGAAGCAACTACTATATTTTATCATGTTAACAGACATACAGGGTGTCCATAACCTTCATATGTAATTTAAAATTGCACACAAACTTTATGGCCAACCTGTATAATTTAGAAAAAAGCATAAATGTCTATAACACACTCAAAGGACTTGAAGAGAAACTTCTCCAAAGAAGACAGGGTGCACGGCCTACAGACACATGAAAAAATGCTCACCATCCTTAATCATCAGAGAAATGCAAATCAAAACTACTTTGAGATATCACCTAACTCCAGTAAGATTAGCCCACATAACAAAATCCCAAAACCAGAGATGTTAGCTTGGATGTGGAGAAAAGGGAACACTTCTATACTGCTGGTGGGAATGCACACTAATACATTCCTTTTGGAAGGATGTTTGGAGAGTACTTGGAGATCTAAAAATAGACCTGCCATTTGATCCTATAATTCCTTTACTAAGTATATACCTTGAAGACCAAATATCACATTACAACAAAGACATCTGTACCAGAATGTTCATTGCAGACCAATTCATAATTGCTAAGTCATGGAAAAGCCCAGGTGTCCATCCACCCACGAATGGATTAATACACTGTGGGACCTGTATGCCATGGAATACTATGTAACCTTAAAGAAAGATGGAGACTTTACCTCTTTTATGTTTACATGGATGGGGCTGGAACATATTCTTCTTAGCATAGTATCTCAAGAATGGAATAAAAAGTATCCAATGTACTCAACCCTACTATGAAGCTAATTTATAGCTTTCGTATGAAGGCTATAACCCAATGATAGCATAAGAATATGGGGAAAGGGGCAAGGGTAGGGAGGGGAAAGGGGAGGGTGAGGTAGAGAGAGGGTAATTGGTGGGGCCACACCTATGGTACATCTTAGAAGGGTACAGGTGAACCTTACTAAATGCAGAATACAAATGTCTTCATATGATAACTAAGAAAATGCCATGAAGGCTATGATAAACAGTGTGGTGAAAATAGTTCAGATTGTATATGAAACCAGCACATTGTACTCCTTGATTGCACTAATGTACTCAGCTTTGATTCAATAAAAAATAAAATAAAATAGAATAAAATAAAATAAAATAAAATAAAATAAAGGAACACTGCAATGTGCATGTTCTGATTTGCCTGATACTCATCTCAATGATTTCTTGTACAATTATTTTTAATTAATTATCAATTGACATGTTTTAGTACCTTCTATTCATTAGAATTTTTTTAAAGTTCAAAATAAATAAGTAGTACAGATTTTATGTTTAGAGAATCAAAATCTAGTTAGAAAAATGTAAATGTATACATATAGACACGGCAATATTTTTTATGTTTAAACACTATGGTAAGCCTCAGAAAAGAAGCTAAAATCTTTTGGAAGGAAATCAAAATACCATACTATAGAGTTGTTATTTGACATTTATTTTTTATTTGATTTATGCTTTTGAAGGATTTATATGAATTAAGTTTCTTAATTAGTGAATGTAGCTGAACATAGAACATTCTCTGATCCAAATAGGTTGAGGCTTAGATTTGTTTATTACCATGAATAATGAGCAATTTTGTTTTTATTGCATTTCTCTTCTGGCTTTAAGTTTAATCGATATTACAAAAGTATGCTGTGGGCCCATCTCTCAATCAGTACTAATATCCTAGTATTTTAAGGTAACCATTGAATGACACAAGTCATAATAAACAATACTCATGAACACAAACACACACATACACACACAAACACACATGCGCACACTCATTAATCAGTGTTAACCTTGGAACTTGACAATATTTAATGGTTTGGAAACCAATTTTATGTAGTGTACCAGTAAAAATACATAAGGTTTACATTTGACACCATAGAATCTCTTTCTAGTGATAAATTCATGTACATATGCAGAGCATTTTGAGCTAAATTCTTAGTTTAAAAATATGACTTGTGTATTACTTTAGAGACTGTAGGACTTAATTACCCTTTTCAGTTTTCACTAGAAAATGTCTCTACGTAGGTTACAGAAATTTCTTAAGATAAACAACGGTTGAATCATTTTCCTCTTTAAGTAAAGACAGCCTTTTAGTTTTCTCTTATATAAAACAGCATTTCTTCAGAGATTAAATACAATTCTTATTCCTCTTGAACATTTTATGTTTCCTCACTTTTTAAAAAGAAAAAGTGAGACTAGAATAATAAGTTGAATCACTTTTCAGTTTTATGACATCAACTGTCTAAATTGATTTTCTTCATCAATGATGTTAAAAATAGTTCAACTAGATATTCTGACAAATGTCCGTTTCTTTTAAAAGACACATTGAAATATTGCTTTTTATTACTATCATGTTAACTCTGATCCCTTAGAAATTATTTTAACTAAGTGATCAAAGTTAACATCACAGTAATATAACGAAACATCATACACTTCTAAATACGAGCACTGAGTGTATACAACATCACTTCTCAATCTACACCACAAGAAATGCACAACCTCATCTACCATAACAAAACATCAGAAAAGCCCAACCGATGGCCTTCCTAGAAAGCAACTGGCCAATATTTTTCTACTGTGCCAAGATCATAAAAGACAAAGAAAATCTGAGGAACTGTACCAAGGTTGGGTGAGATTAAGGAGATGCAACAAATAAATGAAATGTGAAATCCTGAATTGTGAATTCTGAATTGGAATCCAAAATTATAAAAGGACATTAGTTAGTGGCATGACAGTTTGCAAACTTTAAGTGTTTTATAAATGTTAACACCTTGTGCTTTGATAATTGTACCATGATTACATAAGATGTCCACATTACAGGAAGCTAGTTGTGTAGTATTATGAACTTTCTGAACTATGTTTGCAGTTACTTTGGAAATCTAAAATTATTTCAAAATAAAAAGCTAAAAAAACCCAAAAAAAGTCTTAAACCTTTTTTTTAAAATAATTTTATTAAATCATAATTGTGTACATTGGTGCAATCATAGGGCACAATGTCTTAAACCTTTTTGTTGGTTTGCAATACACAGATATAAATCTTCTGATTTAATTCAATAGATTACATAATCCTGGTTTAGTTTTATATATACATATAAACATATAGATGTATATGTATATATATATGTGTGTATGTGTGTGTGTACATATAAGAGTAGCTTAATTTTAAATGTATATAGAGCAAAATAGGTACAGATTGCTCAGCATATTTTGGGAAATTGGCCTTTAATATAATTTCCAGTGTTCAAATTAAATATAATGTTAAGGCAATATTTTTAAGGACAATAATTTGCAACATAAGCTAAGTTCTGACAAAAGTAGAAGTTGATATAAAATGAAAACATACTATTTGACCTGAAATTTGTGGCTTAAATAACAGAAGCGTTTCACACAGTTCTGGTCTCAAAAATCCCAGATCAAAGTTTCTGGAATTTTTTCGAAAGGAAAGGAACAGCAGCTTCTTCTCTTGGTTGGTAGCCACCATCTCACTACACATGCACATGAACTTCATGCACACGTGGAAAGAGACCTCTCTGTTATCTTCTGTAATAAGGATGCTGGTTCTCCCATGTTAGGTCTCTGTGCTTGTCAACTCACTGAGCTTTAATAACCTCCTAAAGATGCTCTTTCCCAATGCAATCATATTGGGTCTTAGGGCTCCAACTTTTGAATTTCAGAGAGACACAAATGGTGGTATAATAGTCTACCATCGTCCTCCCCAAATTCATAACCTTCTCTCAAGTTATAAAAATTCATTCTATTCCCACAGACCCCAAATCTTAACTCATTCCCAGGTCAAGTCTGAAGTCTATCAAACAGCACATCTAAATATTGTCTCGATCTTGTATAAGTAGACTTTAGGCATGCCTCAACATGAAATAAAATTCTTCTCAAGTGTAAATGTATGAAATCAGAAAAGTTGTGTGTTTCCAAAATATAGTGGTTGGACAGGCATAGGATAATAAGTCCCATTCCAAAAGGGAGAATTAAGAAAGGAGTGACAGGTCCCAAGAAAGTCCAAACATAGACAAAACAAATTGCATTGCCTCTTAGGGTTCAAGAATCCTTCTCTCTGCCCAAGGCCTGGGCAGCAGTCTTGCTCTGATAACTCTCAGACTCATGTCCTCACCCGAGATTTTCCTGCCAGAGGCCGTTTGGCTGGATGAAACCAAGACAGTGGTCCTGATGATTTCTATTGCCTTAAGGGTCATTCTTGCTGTCTTGAAGAATGGTCCATATTTGAAATATAATATCTCCGTTGCCCCGTTCCATAATATACAAGGGCCCTCCTTAAGCTTTTTTCACTTCTGTCCCCTTCACTTCAAACTGGCCATATTTTTGCTCATGTTTTCACATTTTTACTTTGCTGAGAGATAGTTAAGTTATATCTCTGGGTGTTCTTTTAGAAAATGCTTTCTCATCCCAGATGGAGAGTTCTCAACATCTTTAAGTTCTGGCTCCTTTTTTTAAACAGTTCCCTCTTCAATTATTATGTCTGTTCTAACATTTAAATCTTTTAGACTTTTCAAGTCACAATCATCAACATTTGGCATTGATATTTCCTCAACTAAATATTCAATTTAATTGTTCACAATTTCTATCTTCCACAAAATATTAGAACACATGGGGTGGTGCCTGTGGCTCAAAGGGGTAAAAGCATCAGCCCCATATGCTAGAGGTGGCGGGTTCAAACCCAGCCCTGGCCAAAACCTGCCAAAAAAAAAATACACACACACACACACACACACACATATATATGAACACATTTCAGGCAAGTTCTTTGTCACTTTATAAAAAGGACTGCCTTTCCTTCAATCTGAAATAATGTTTTTTGTTTGTTTATTTGTTTTGAGACAGAGGCTCACACCATTGCCCTGGGCATAGCGCCATGATGTCATAGCTCACAGCAGTCTCAAACTCTTGAACTCAAGGGATTCTGAGAATTTGGGATTAAAGTCTCCTCCCATAATGCCTGGCTAATTATTTTTTCTATTTTTGTAGAGACAGGTTCTTGCTCTTGCTCATGCAGGTCATAAACTCCTGAGCTTAAACAATCCAACCCCCTTCAGCCTCCCAGAGTACTTCGATTACATGGAGGAGCCACCATGCCCAGTCCAATTTCCAATAATGACTTGTTCCTATTTCTGTTTGAGACCTCTCCAAAATGACTTTTTTTTTTTGGCCAACGTTGGGTTTGAACCCACCACCTCCAGCATATGAGGCCAGCGCCCTACTCCCTTGAGTCACGGGCGCCACCCTCCAGAAAGACTTTTAACATCCATATTTATACTAATACCAGCATTATATTCATGATTATTTATGTTTCCTCTGAAACGCTGGAGGCTGTCTCTCCAACTCACCTCTTTTTTGTTTTGTTCTGAGCCTTCACCAGAATTACATTTAATGGTCTTTGTTTATCAACAATCTCTTATTAGCAATGTAGGTTTCCAGCATGCACCCTAAAATTCCTCCAGTCTCAAAAAAGAAAAAAGAAAAAAATAAACAAATGAAAAAGTTCTTCCAGCCACTACCCATTGCCTAGTGACAAAGCTGCTTCCACAATTTGTTTTTTTAAAGCACTTCTTATAACAATATGCCAATCAAATTTCTGTGCCAAAATCTGTTCTAGTGAAACTTATGCACATTGGGAGTTAAGGTTTCAACATATGAATTGGTAGGGGTGTGGGAACATAATTTCAGCCCATAACACATATTAAATGTCAGATTAATATAAAGCATAAGGAAGTGGTAATTTGTTATTCCAAAGTCCTCACAAACGCTGTCACCTTGCTTAGAGACCATTTATTAGACCCACAGCATATGGGCTACAATTGGTCCCTGCGGCCCGCAGAGTGGCTGATACTGGTGCGTCCTTCTCAGTTCCCATTTGTGATAAGAGGTGTTCTCAACAAACCACCCCAGTTTAGCAAAGATAAGCCTGGAGAATATCTGGTTTGCATCTCCAGTATCCTGAAGCATAGAAGTAATAATGAGGTACTAGTTTTAAATGTAGTAACCATAGACTATCCCCCTAAAAAAAGATGCAAAATATTTTTTTAAATGACATTTCTCCAATTTATGTAACCACCATGTAGTTTATAGGGCTGTGATAGTAATCTTTTTCAAATTTTATAATTTTTAATATACATAATAAATGTATTAAGCATGTGTTATTATATCCATTGATAGACATTAAAACTGATAATTAGGTATTTTATGTTTACAAGAAAGGATCCTTACAAAAGGTTTTACAAGCTATAAAATAATTGTGCCAAGACCTGGACTTTGGTATTTTTGATTATTAGGGTTTATATTTATTTCTCTATGCCAGCTACCTCTAAAAATTTATTGCCTAGAGTAAAAATTAATAACATAATGAGTTTTTAAGATATACACTGAAATTTGTATCAATGACCTCCTTGAGAAAGGATCTAAGTAGTTTAAGTATTTACACACAAGTCTAAAAAATCTCTAATTGCCACATAGCAGTTGTATACATTTTAATGTCGCCAGATAAGGAAAATAATATTTTTTTCAATATACAAAGTTGTTTTCTTATAACTTTGAGTTGTGTGGACTTATGTGAAAATCTCTGTGGCACAAGGCTCTGTTGAGCTCATATAATCCCTACCATCTGGTTGAAACACCTTTGTGCTCTTCCTAAATAGTAACACAAACTATGACTTACCGCTAACCAGTAACATATAGCTAATAAGACACCATGTGATTATATGTACATGCTTATATGACATACGATTGTAACTGGTCTTGCTTGGAGACTATGTCTATCATTGGCCTCTAAAAAGCAAATTGCCATGTGTTAAACTGCTATATGGGCAGGATTAGCACCTTAAGGAATTGAGAGTGGCCACCAGCTTTAACCCTCAGGAACTGTTGCCTTTAGTCCAGCAGCCTTCCAGGTACTGGCTGAACACTGCCAGGAACTGCAAGAGCTTGGGCGGCAGATCCTTCCTCCGTTCAGCCTCAGATAAGACCACAATCACGACTGACATCTTGATTGCAGCCATATAAGTCTCTGAAGTAGAAGAATTAGCTAACTCACGTCCCCACTGTCAACCAGCAGAAACTGTGAAATAATATCAATTTGCATTGTGTCTTCTGTATTATACCTGATCTCTGGGTTTCTGACTCCCCAGAAATTTTAATTAAGAATAATTGATTTACAAACACACATACATAATTGTATAGGTGTAAATACACACCTACACCAACACACAACATATGTACAAATAAAATATTTGATTCACAGAGGAAGAGCTCACACAAGTAAAATATATTTTTAAAATAGGCATTCCCTAAACAATGCATGGCTGGAACTGATTTTGTCATTATGTATCTGCACTCAGAAACTGAATTTTACAAGTAATGAGAATCTTGTAATAAAAAGCTCTTCTAGAAGATAGGCCAAAGCATAGTAGGCCTGAGGCTTGGGCAATTACTAGCTTCCAGTAAATGCCAGATTCAGAGGTCATCATTGTTATTAAAAACTATGAAAATATAAAACTGTTTAAAATTTTTTTCCATGTGATGAAAGGTTAAAAGCCGAAGTGTGTGTTGCTATGGCAATAGTCTTTTATTTACAGTACTTGGCTTTCCTGGAACTCATCCATTAAATAGTAAGAAAGAAATCTTCAGCCCTCACATTGTATTACAGTAGTAGCTTTCATTAGTAGAATACTATTTGTTCATTTTTCAATAAGTAGCATAAAATGTTTCATTGCTCATTTTGTCCATTTGTTTAAGACATTGGTAGACTTCGTGGTTAAATTAAACATATCTAATGAAAATGAATATGTACTGGTTAATTCAATTGAATCCATGTAAATATATCACTGTGCTCTAAACATTGGCAAATATAACAAATCCTAACTAATAGACAGAACGGAATGTTATAGATAATGTCCCCCTTCACAGTCACTGACTAGATTGTCAGCACTATCTCTTTTCTGTTTCTCCCACATTTTGATAAACTATATGAACCAGGACAGGTTTTGCAGATGTGACAATTGACTTTACCTTGGCATAGGCTTAAAATATCAAACATTCATGTCTTGCTTTCAAGGTAGGGTACCTGGATGGTACGCACTAAAATCATTAAGCCTGCTTGTATTTGATGGCTTTACCACCTCAAAACAACGTGTCATAGTGTCCCTGGCAGAGGATGTGAATGTCAGTGTGCTTTTTACCAACTCCAAGAAACACACAAGATTTCTGCTCACAGCCCTTTTACTACAACTTGTTTAGTGATCCTGTCTAATTGAAAGACAGCAGAAACAAACAGAGTACCCGTTATATTATTCCAAGAGTTTCTAACTCTCCCACATCTCTCCTCCAAGTAAATTTATTCACTTATTCCTTCTGCCCCCATACCATGGGATTATTTTTTATTAATCACCTACAAGGTCTTCTCATTGGTCCACTATAGAATCTTCTAGTTCTATTATTCCATATTCATTGGTATTAAATATATCTTTTTGTTTCATATGTTTGTGAACTTCTGCATGTTATTTTCTTACCTGAGCTTAGATTTCCCTTTGAGGGGAGCTGAAAAGTTCACATCATTTTTAAAGCCTGCCAGTGCTTCAGTGACGCCTGAATAGGAATGATCTTGTCCAGCAGTATATGCTGCTGTAATACTGCAGGCTATGTAAGGTTGTGTTATAAATTTATCAAATTAGTACATAGCTATCATTTAATTAAAAAATTTATCAAATTATAGATTGCTCTTTGGTGTGAGCACTGTTGTGTGTGTGTGAGTGCACTTTTTTAAATTTTCCCATGTTATTAAGAATATAATGTGACTCCCCAGCTTATGACTATCCCTGCTTCAGAGAGAATGTAGGTCCCAGTACTTATGCCATTTCTTGTTATCACAGCTAAAGAGTATAGCATAGTTTATGTGCCTATGTAAGTGCCTAATAAGCAATGGCACACATTACAAAATAATGTTTTGAAATAGAAGATACAATCATTTACAGGGTGTAGACTTGATATATCATATCTGTATACTTTCACTTATTTCCCAGGAATAGCTTTCCAATGGTATAACCCAGTTGATTACATGATTATCACAGCGGTAAAATATTGCACATAGTTATTATATTCTATGTGATGACTTGGTTTTCAATTCTTTGTTTAGTAGGTGACAGAAATAGTACGACCAGAGGCATAGAATTCAAACTGAAAATTCTCTTTTGGTGAATAAATAAGTTGAGGACTCTTTGGGAAAGACTGTGTAATGTGAAATAATTGCAAATATAAGCCAAAGTAACTAGCAGGAAACTATTTTAAGGTTTTTTGCATTTGGTCGGTTGCTACCAAGAGCTGCAGTAGCATCAACAAAACATTTTCTCAAAAATACAAGTTTAGTTTACAAGTTTTCTAAGCTCCCTGATGTTTCTAGTCTATTCCAGTCTCAATGTCCTCTAATTTTACATCAATCATCTAATGATCTAGATTGCCGATTGCTCGCAGCTATCTTTTCATGTTTTATTTGGTTAAAGGAAAATCAGCTTTACATTGTGAAAATGCATACTGTTAGTGAATTGTGAAATTGTGAAGAATTGTGCGGTAATTACCGAATATTGGCTCTCTGCGAACACGTTGCTTCAATGTGGGAAGATCTGCCAGGGAAATTAAGTCTTTCTCCTCAGTAGTCCATCGTTACGGCAACAATTGTGGAAATTAAGTGAGATGTGGCGCCATTTTGATTGCCTTAAATGGTGCATTTATACATGCCAGCAAGAATCTATGTTTCTATATAAATTGAAAAAGGAAAATGAAGCCGTCTGTGGATGTGGACTCTCGGGTTGAATGTAGGTGGATCCACTTGTACTTAACATCTGTTCAGGCTGGAAATGCAAAGGAAGTTTTAATATGTTTACTCAATCATAGTGATTTCCTGGGTGCTAAGACAGAAAATCTAAAACATGTGACTTCTGTTCACACTATGAGGGAGCTGTTTAGAACAAAGGTGATGATCCTGGAAGAAAATGTGGAGCTGCTGTCTCGGGTGCCAGCACAGTTGGAATTCTTTGCTGCCAGCAATCAGCAGCCCTCAGACATCAGCATGTCAGGCTCTTGTCAACCAGTGTGTGGGGCAAGCTCTAAAAACATTTAAGAAGGAATAGAAAATAGAACTAAACTACCATACTTCTTAACATAGCAAAGAATATCAACATATGGTCTCAAAGCCTTTTGATTCAGTACAAAATTAGTGTATTTCATGTATATTTCTAATCCGGATAATTATTTGTGGCGCTAAATTTCAGGCTCCCTTTTAGAAAATTTCCTTGTACTCATAAATACTTAAGCTAGCCAAACAGCATGTGGCTCTAGAAACAAAAAAGGAGTCACAATGAAGGCAATTTCTAAGAAATCCTCTTTCCATCAACATTTTGCAAAACAACCCAAAATATACATACACATATATGTATAATATTAATATTAGAAGAGAGTCTTATCAAATGTTATATAATCACATTTCACCAATATACTCTGCCTCTGGTTAAAGGAAGATTTTTACAATAGCCAGGTTTTTCATCTTGTGATTATCATTCCATTTTAATTTTCACATTCCCCAAAATGCCCTTTTTTTTGATTGGTAACATAGAGAAACTATAGCTAAAATTCAGTCAAATTTTATGCTTTTCTATATTCCATATAATGTATAGGGATAAGTTGGAGGGAGGGGAATTCATTCTGTTTGGAGAAATGCAGAAAGGTATCATGTGTTTAGCTTAAAAGACACATAAAAGAATAAAAAAAATCCATCTGTCAGGGAAAAAAGTTAACAGTAGACAAATTAACAACCTATAAATGATATTAAAACTTCTCTTTCTCATTGTTAATACATTGTTCTCAGATACGCTGAGGATAACCAAGGAAAAATACAGGTTTTGTAAGTGTGGGTAGTCTGGACTACATAGTTTAAGATTAAAAATCAGACAGTACTATTCAAAAGAAGTATTTCTTTGAAATAACCTTTACAGAACCTAAGCTCAATAAAAGGCAGGCATTTAATCAAATAAATTAACAACAAAACATTGTACATATTTTCAACTAAGCTGAGTTCAAATGTTTTGAGGTAGCCAAACATTAGCTCAATTCTGTCTCCCCCAAGTTACACTTAAAATCAAAACAAATTATTACAGCTATACATAGACCTCTACTATTTGCACTTCATTTAAAATAGTATTTTTTTTATTTTATAGCAATTTTAGGCACTAAAGAATAATACATGGATTTTAAAAAATTTTAGCAACATTATTAAAAACTCCATAGCATAAATAGGACCCAAACTATCTAATACTGAACCAAAATGGGTCCCAATAAATGGTAATAGTGTTTAAGATGGAGAGATGGTGTCTGACTAATACCAGGACTTTATTACTAATATTCACCCTCCTGAGAATCTCAATACTAACTATAGTGGTCATTAGATATCAATTTGCTGCAAATAGCTGGGAAAAAATCCTGTGGCAACAAAAATAGGATGTGGTATGTGACTTCCACTCACATACAAAGAAATGTACATAAGACAATTAAAAAATTTAAGTTGCTTAAAAATGTGTACAAATGCATCAATTTTAAATGTTCTTCCTTCTTCTCATCATGAGGGTAATTACAGCACCAGGTTAAATACATACATTTCATAAACAGACAAGCATGCCTCCAAACTGTATACACATTATCCATGTATTATATGTTATATTATGTATATGCTTTGTAATTTCATATTCTGTATAACTCTTGTAATTGCAAAAGTCAAACACGACTTGTATTCATTTTTTGTTATTACCATATAATGAGCATTACAATTTTAATGCATTTTTTCTTTCTTAAAATGTGTATATATTTTTTGTTTCACACTGTATAAAAACGAGTTTTATTTTAAAAGGATGAATGTCCCATTCAGTAACTATAGCTTGAAACTCTGGGGACCTGCTTGGTGTGATGGGCTTGGTGTGATTTTGGCTCTGTCCTGAATTCAGCTAGTCTCTGTCCAATCAGCTCAATTCATAACAGCCAAGTCATGGAAGAAGAACAAGTGCCCATAGACCCATGAATAGATTAATAAATTGTGATATATGTATATCATGGAATATTATGCAGCCTTAAAAAAGATGGAGACTTTACCTCTTTTATGTTTATATGGATGGAGCTGGAACATAGCCTACTTAGTAAAGTATCTCAAGAATGGAGGGGAAAGTATCCAATATACTCAGAACTATTATGAACCCAATTTACAGTCACACATACTTTCATATGAAAAATTGATCACAACTATGGCGCAGGGTGAAGGAGGGAGGGGAGATGGGAAGAGAGGGGAGAGGTCAGATCGAGGGTGAATGGGGGGATCACATATAGTGAATATTGCAAGGGTACTTGTTGGATCTATTAAGTATACAGTATAAATGCCTTAACACAACAGTTAAGTAAATGAAGTGAGAGATATATTAACCAGTATGATATAAGCATTCCAAATTGTATATGAAATCAGCACATTGTACCCCATAAATGCAAAAAAATAAAAAATGAAATAAAAGGATGAATGAAGTTTATTTTAATTTGTATAATATGTATGTTTGAAGTATAATTTTTTACAGCATAAAATGTTGGGTTTATTTTTCAACATTCTCATTTCTTCAGATATGGAAGGTAAGGATCTCATTTAAGGCGTATAGATTATTTTACGTCCATTTATTTTGGGATTGAGGTAGGAATTCAAACCTCTGAGTTCATCTTTTTCTTCATTTACTTTCTTCAACAACATTTAGAGTAATCAGCCAATCTTACTATATGGGTTAATTTTGAATAAAATATGAGAAAGTATCTTACACAGTCACCCAGATCCACACCTCTCATACATGGGTGATTAAGTCATTCATTAGCAATAGTTTGTGTATCTCTGTTGTCTATGGACTGACTACCTGGTCTCTCTTTACTACTTTCCAGTAGTAATATAGTCATCAGCATCTTTAATTTTTTTAATTTATTAAGTCAAATACATATCTAGATCATGAATACATTCATGCATGTGTGGGGTACGATGTGCTGATTTTTTTTTAATACAATGTGACGTCGTTAGAGCAAATCAACATAACTTTCATCTCATTTACTTGATTATTGTACCAAAACATCTATGTTCTACACTCGACAGACAGTCGCATGGTCTACAGACATGTGAAAAAATGCTCACCATCCTTAATCATCAGAGAAATGCAAATCAAAACCACTTTGAGATACCACCTAACTCCAGTAACAGTAACCCACATAACAAATTCCCAAAACTACAGATGTTGGCATGGATGTGGAGAATAGGG
Organism: Arctocebus calabarensis; assembly: GCA_963573935.1. NCBI lineage: Eukaryota > Metazoa > Chordata > Mammalia > Primates > Lorisidae > Arctocebus > Arctocebus calabarensis. The sequence goes on from CAUYON010038114.1 coordinate 47,695, forward strand.
AACACTTCTGCTCTGCTGGTGGGAATGCAAGCTGATACATTCCTTTTGGAAAGAAGTTTGTAGAACATTTAGGGATCTAAAAATTGACCTGCTATTGGGTCCTGAAATTCCTCTACTAGTAATATATTCAAAAGACCAAAATTACTTTGCAAAAAAGATATTTGCACCAGATTATTCATTGCAATTCAATTCATAATAGCCAAGTCATTGAAGAAGCCCAAGTTCCCATCAACCCATGAATGGATTAATAAATGGTGGTATATGTACACCATGGAATACTATGCAGCCTTAAAAAAGACGAAGCCTTTACCTCTTTTATGTTTACATGGCGGGATCTGGAATATATTCTCCTGAGTAAAAATGTCTCAAGAATGGAGGAAAAAGTATCCAATGTACTCAATACGTCTATGAAACCTACTTATATTTACTCGCATATTCTAATGAAAGATAGAACACAAATATAGCCCAGGATGAAGGAGAGAAATGCAGTGGGAAGGGAGGGGAGAGGGAGGTTTGACAGGGGGAGGGTAAAAGGTAGGACCACACCTATGGAGCTTCTTTAAATTTAATCAGATTAGAGAGCCATTTCCCAAAACCTCAGAACCAATTCAGAGACTCCGTCCCCAAAGTCTATTCCTCTAGGACCTCTGTATCAATTAGGGTGCTTAAAGAAAACATAAGTAATATTGTATGTTGGGGGGGTCAATGGGGAGAAGGGGAAAGAGACTAGTAGGTTTATTATGAAGAACTGAAGAATTGGCTCAGGCAATTATAGAGTCTGACAAGCCCCAATGTCTGTACTAGACAAACTGGAGACCCAGGAAAGTTGACAGTAGTGAATTCTGGTTTTGCTTAACATAAAATTTACACTTGTTACCATGGTCCTGAATAATTTTACACCTGCTTTCCTGTTCAAGTACATGCTCTCTTTATATATATATATATTTTTTTTTTCTTTTTAAAACATCACCTTACCTGTATAGCCTATTGCTAGTTTTTCCAATAGAACAAAGTGTAACCATATGAGGGTCTTGGTATGTATGTTCTCTCTCAAATTCTCCACTTCATATTTTAAACTGATTCATTGATGCTCATCCTAAGCTTAGGTCTCAGTTTAAGTATAATTTTTTAAATAGCTCCAATTTTAATTTTTTCCAAAAGTTCTCCATACTTAACTCTAAAAGTATTTGTTATAAGAATGGGACTCATTTCTTTGAAGTTGTGTTTCTTTAGACAAGTTATATTTACAGATGTCATCCTGGAGAGAATGCTCATCTGTAGGTACTCCGTAATTAACAGCAATCCTGAATTTAAAGGAGAGACAGTTGGAGACAGGATGACGAGGGAAACAGAGAGAGACAGGGAATGAAAACAAGACAGATATTGTTATAATAATATTTACAGTGAAAACAGAATTTTCTGTTTTTCTCTCCAACATAACTGTTTCCTCTGTTTTACCTTATAATTGTTAATGAAGAACTATAGGCCATTTCCTAATTCTAATAAAAGCGACAATTGAAAGGTAAAGTTTGTATCACTGGTATTGAGGTTGTTCTACATGCTTCTTAACCTGAATTCTGGCTTAACAAGATACAGACTGGTATGACCACGTATTTATTAGTTAAAATTGAAATGTTAAATTGATTTATTTATTCAAATTAAAACAACATAGTCCAAAACATTTCCAGTTCATTTAAGTAATGAAGTTGAAAACACTGGACTTTCCTTAACCAATTTTTCTCATATTATCGTTTTTTCTTTTTCTTTCTTCTTCTTCTTTTTTTTTGTAAGGTACTACTTTTGGGCTCTTATACCATAGAGATTTAACCTGTTTTGACAAAATCTTGCCTACTTTATGCCCATGGCAGGAAGCAGGTGAAGGTTAGTGAAATAGCATTATCAGATATTGTCTTGGGCAGTGAAGTAACACTTAAAGAAAAATGTCTGCTTAAAGCCAACCAAATCATTGTCACTTCTGTAGCTGTCACTTACTTGAGACTTCCAGGCTGTTATTTAAGTTCCCCTTTGTATTCAGGGAGTTCTAGTCTAAGTAAATGCCTTTCAGAAAAAAGTGAAATTTAAAAGTAGTGTCCAGTGCAATGTTTCCATGGCATAAAATAATCAAGATTTGGCGAAAAATAGCAAATTGAAAGTGAAGAAATGAAAATGAAGCTCTTTATAGTTAGACCTGTCCAGATGTCACCTCTGCCATTGCCATGGAACTTTTCCAAAAAGCTCTACTTAGACCTGATTTATAAAGCAGGGGAAGTAAAATTTGCTCTTCTTTTCCATAAAAGACGGCTTAAGAATCAGATTGAGTCCAGGTGTGGTGGCTCATACTTGTAATCTTGGCACTCTGGGAGGCCGAGCAGGTGGACTGCTTGAGCTCATGAGTTTGAGACCAACTTGAGCAAGAGTGAAACCCTGTCTTTAAAAAAAAGAGAGAAAGTCGGACTTTGTGGCAGGTGCCTATAGTCCCAGATGCTTGGGAAGCTGAGAAAGAGGATTGGATTGCTTGAGCCCAAGAATCAGAGGTTGCTGTGAGCTGTGACACCATTGTGCTCTAGCCAGGGTGACACACAAAAAGAAATCATATTAAATTTTTATTTTAAAAACCATATATATTTTTTCTTCCTTGTTTTTGTAGAGACAGAGTCTCACTTTACTGCCCTCGGTAGAGTGTCGTGGCATCACACAGCTCACAGCAACCTCAGCTCCTGGGCTTAGGCAATTATCTTGCCTCAGCCTCCCGAGTAGCTGGGACTACAGGCGTCCGCCACAACGCCCGGCTATTTTTCTGTTTTGCAGTTCGCCAAGGTCGGGTTTGAACCTGCCACCTTCAGTATATGGGGCTGGTGCCCTACTCGTTGAGCCACAGGCACTGCCCTGTTTTTTTTTTTTTAAAACCATATTTGAAAAAATTGATAATAATGTTTTTATTCTCACAAAATTTTTAAGAATAATAAGTAAAAAGATTCAACTTTGATTCAACCGGGTTCATGAAAAAATGTGTTTATCATCATTAATTCCTTTCACGCCTGCTTGAATACTTCAACCTTTTATTGAGCAACTATGATGTACAAGTGAATATCTTTACAGTTAATGTACTAAGCCTCTAAAGCCAGGAAAACTAATTTAGTTCATGTTGAAATATGGTAAATTATCTTAATAGAAACATATCTGACTCTTGAATGATGTGACCCCAACAGGTCACACTCAGCTGAAAACCTGAGTCTAATTTTGGACTCTTCAAAATCTTAACCAATAATAGCCTACTGTGACTGGAAACCTTACTGATACCAGGTGATGGCATTGGAGGCCACACCCCCATCGGGTGGTTGACAGGACCTGTTCATGGCCTGGTAGGAACTGTGTGGCGGAGCAAGGCGTAAGCAGCAGGCAGGCAGGAGAAGCTTTATCTGTATTTACAGCCCTCCTCATCACTCCCATCACCCTCAGATCAGCCACCGACATTAGATTCTTACAGGAAAACAACAGTATGGAAACTGTGCATGTGAGGGACCTAGGTTGTGTGCTCCATATGAAAATCTAATGCCCGATGATTTGAGGTGGAGCTGTGGTAGTGACTCTCTTGCTGTGACTAGATTTCAGGAAACAAGCTCAGGGCTCTCACTGATTCTACATTAAGGTGAGGTGCATAACTAGTTCATTACATGTTACAATGCAATGATAATAGACACAAACGTGTGATGAACGTAACGAGCTCGAGTCATAGCTAAACTGCCTCCTCACATTCTGTGGAAAAATTGTCCTCTGTGAAACTGGTCCCTTGTGGTAAAAATGGGACTGCTGCCAATCACGAGGGTTCCTGCCTACACCCCAGGCACTCTGAGAGGCCCAAGTGGGTGGATTGTTTTAGCTCAGGAGTTCAAGACCAGCCTGAGCAAGAGGCTGTCTCTAAAAATAGCTGAGCATTATGACAGGCACCTGCTATCCCAGCTCTTTGGGAGACTGAAGCAAGAGGATCACTTGAGCCCAAGAATTTGAGGTTGTTGTGAGCTATGATGCCATCGCACTCTATGAAGGGTGACAAAGTGAGAATGTCTCAACCCAAAAGGAGGGTAACGGCTGGTTAACACATAGGCTGCAGGTTACATGTATTACATAATATATTCTTACAATATAATAAGCTAGAGAAAATCTTAAGACAGATCATATATTTGCTACTTATTATCAATGTAACTAAGAGTAAATGGAAATGCGTCATCATGAAACTTTGCATCCTCATTGTTTCCATACTGAGTGGCCTAAGGAGTATCAAGAGGAGGGGCTGGTTTTGTGCCTCGGAGGGGGAGCAGCAGGACAGGGAGCAGGTGAAAAGGAGGCAGGAGAGCTGACGTGTTCCATGTGGCTGAATCAAAAGCATCCATCCAGAAGTGGACGCACACAGTTCAAATTCAAGTGAGTCAAGAGTCCGATATACGAGAGAAGACCAATGCAATTTTTAGCAAAAAGAATAAATTTGAAATGCAAATCATTTTATTCTTCCAATCTATTCAGAAATCTAAAACTGATTTATATTTACCTATTTCAACACAAAGATATTTGCACCAGAATGTTTATTGTAACTCAATCCATACAAAATCAACACTCATAAATCAGTAGCCTTTATATATGCTAATAACAACCAAGCCAAATAAATAATTATACTAATTATTTAAAAATTTGCAAAAACTTTGAGTGATAGGGACTACAAATGATGCTTATGAGAAAAACAATGAATTTATTTAGGGATGAGACTAGAAAATAGAATGTCTCAGTTAATAAAGTAATTATGGTAAGGACAAAGTATACTTTTCAAAAATTGTATTAATTTGAGGGGGAGGGAAAAGATGGGTGACTAGAAGCAGATTCCGACAGAGGCTCCTGTCCAAAAGAAAAGATAACCTCCAGAAACCGCCCAATTGAGCTGAAGACTGGGAGCCCAGCCAAAAGAGAGAAGTGATAACTGCAGGTCCCCTCTGCTGAGGCAAGCTGCGACTCAAAGAAACCAAGTTTCAGGCAGAAAAACTGAAATAAAGTTTTCACACATTGTGAACTTCCGGGACACCCTTCCTCCCCTACCTGATGCACCAGAAGCCTGACCCGAGCTAAAACTCAGGGAGGAGAACTTGAGCAGCACCCACCCTCCCAATCTGCTGGACCAGGCACCCTGCCAGGTAAGAGATTAGGGCCCTGCCAAGCCCCCACCAGCCCCCAGGCCAGAGAATCCTCCCAGAATTGTGGGGCTAAACTCCCCCCCAGCCAAGTAAGCCATCTGCTGGGGCCAGGTACTCCACCAGAACACCCGCACAGCACCAATCTGTGCCCCACTGGGCCTCTGCCCGCCACCCACAGCAGCCAGGAACTCCATTGGGACCCCTGTGGATCCTGATTGGCACCCTGCTGGGCCTTGGCCTGCCACCAGCAGCAGCCAGGGATTCTGCCAGGACCCGAGCCCAGCTCCGATCCATGCCCTAGGCCCGCTACCCACAGCTGCCAGGAACTCTGCAAAGACCCTGAGGCAGCCCTGATTGGCACCCCGCTGGAACTTGGCCTGCAGCCATCAGCAGCCAGGAACGCCACCATGACTCCCATACGGCCTCAGCCTGCTGCCCACTGTGGCCAGGGATGCTGCCAGGACACCCACCCAGCTCCACTCTGTGCCCCAGGCCTGCCACCCACAGCAGCCAGGAACTGTGCAGGAACCCCTGCACGACCCCAATAAGTGCCCCACCAGGGCCTTGGCCCACCGCCAGCCATGGCCAGGAACTCTGCTGGGATTCCCATACGGCTCCAATCTGTACCCTGCTGGGGTTCTGCCTGCTGTCTGCTGTGGCCAGGGACCTCCACACAGCTCTGATCCCTGCCTGCCAAGACTTGGCCCTCCACTTTGCAGCAGCCAGGGACTAGGCCAGGCCTTGGCTTGCCACCTACCATGGACAGGGACTCCACTGGGAACCCGTGGGGGCCCCACTTACTGCCCACACCAGTCAGAGACTCCACCAGGAATCTTGCAGGCTGCAGCCTGCCTGCTCCAGCCAGGAACTCTGGGAGCCACACAACTCGTGTCCTCCCATACCCTCTCTGCCTCCAAACAGGCCAAGCCAATCTGGCCAGGGATGCAGGTGGTGGGCTTGACCCATACCCTCCCTCCAGAGCCCTCCTCCCAGCCAGAGACTGCTAGAGGCATGGGCTCCATTTGCAAAGGCACCAGATGCCGGGCACTCCCAGAACCACGTGCACCATCCCACGCCCTGCTGCTTGATCTGGCAGCACTCCCGAGCTGCTCCCACAGCCAGAACTACCTGGGTGGGGCAGTCCCAGAGAAGCTACACAGGGTCACTCCCTACAAAGATCCAGCAACACCACAGTGATCCTGCTGGGGTCTGATCTGGGAGAGACACCTCCACAACAGTGAGGACAGTCATAGGCAACAGTGAAAAATAAACATGAGGTGGAATCAACAGAAAAACTCTAGCAACATGAATAATCAGAGTAGATCAACTCCCCCAAGGAATGACAAGGTAGATACAGCACAAGATCCCTTGCATAAGCAAATGGCTAAAACGTCAGAAATTGAATTCAGAGTCTGGATAGCAAATAAGATCAGTGGAATGGAGGAAAAGATAGAATTAGAATTTCAAGCAGTAATCCAAAAGATGACTCAAAAGATGTCTCAAGAATTCAATGAATTCAAAGACAAAATGACCAAAGATTTGACGCATTGAGAGGAGAAGTTGCAGCCCTCAAAGATCTGAGAAACACAGTAGAATCCTTCAGTAACAGAATGGAGCAAGCAGAAGAAAGGATTTCTGACATGGAAGACAAAGCTGTGGAACGCTCCCAAACTTCCAAAGAGGAAGAAAAATGGAAGGCAAAAACGGATCATTCTCTCAGACAGCTCTGGGATAACTTGAAGAAAACCAATATTCGCCTTATAGGGATACCTGAAAATGATGAAGTGGCATCACAAGGCACAGAGTCTCTTCTTTATGAGATTATGAAAGAGAACATTCCAGACATGCCAAGTGATTCTGAAATTCAGTAACAGCAGACAGTTTCAGAACCCTAGGATGACTCAACCAGAATAAGACATACCCAAGGCACATCATAATTAACTTCACTAAAGTTAATATGAAAGAGAAAATTCTGAAAGCAGCCAGACTTAAGAAATCCATTACCTACAAGGAGAAGAATATTAGAATAACTGCAGATCTCTCTGATCAAAACTTTCAAACTAGAAGAGAATGGCCATTGACTTTTAATATCCTAAAACAAAAGAACTTTCAACCCAGGATCCTGTATCCAGCTAAACTGAGTTTAATTTATGATGGAGAAATTAAATACTTTAATGACATCCACATGTTGAAGAAATTTGCTATAACTAACCCAGCTCTTCAGGATATTCTCGGACCTATCTTCCTTAATGACCAGTGTAATACTCCACCACAAAAGTAAACTCACCCAGAAACTTTTCATCAAATTTCAACTTCCACAGTGATAAAAGGATTAAAAATGTCCACTGGACTTTCTAAAGATTTATCATTATTTTCAATTAATCAGAATGGTTTAGATTATCCTCCAAAGAGACACAGGCTGGCTGACTGGATACAAAAACTCAGGCCAGATATCTATTGCCTACAAGAATCTCATCTTACCTTAAAAGATAAATTTCGACTCAAGGTGAAGGGATGGTCATCTATATTCCAGGCAAATGGAAAACAGAAAAAAGCAGGTGTTAAAATCTTACTTGCAAATACAATAGGCTTTAAACCAACCAAAGTAAGGAAGGATAAGGACGGACATTTCATATTTGTTAAGAGTATTACTCAATATGATGAGAGTTCAATTATTAATATTTATGGACCCAACCAGAATGCGCCTCAATTTATAAGAAAAACTCTAATAGACATGAGTAATGTGATTTCCTCCAGCTCCATAGTATTTGGAGATTTTAGTACTCCTTTAACAGTGTTGGATAGATCCTCCCAAAACAAGCTAAGTGAAGAAATTTCACATTTAAACTTAACCATTCAACAACTGGATTTAACAGACATCTACAGAACATTTCATCCTAATAAAATTGAATACATGTTCTTCTCAGCACCCCATGGAACATACTCAAAAATTGATTACATCTTAGGTCACAAGTCTAATCTCAGCAAATTTAAAAGAATAGAAATTATTCCTTGCATCTTCTCTGACTACCATGGAATAAAAAGTTGAACTCAATAACAACAGGAATCTGCATACTCATACAAAATCATGGAAGCTAAATAACCTTATGCTGAAGGATAGCTGGGTCATAGATGAGATTAAGAAGGAAATTACCAGATTTTTAGAACAAAATGATAATGAAGACACAAATTGTCAGAACCTCTGGCATACTGCAAAGGCAGTCCTAAGAGGGAAATTTATAGCACTGCAAGCCTACCTCAAGAGAACGGAAAGAGAGGAAGTTAACAACTTAATGGGACACCTTAAGCACCTGGAGAAGGAAGAACATTCCAACCCCAAACCAAGCATAAGAAAAGAAATAACCAAAATTAGAGCAGAATTAAATGAAATTGAAAACAAAAGAATTATACAACAGATCAATAAATCAAAAAGTTGGTTCTTTGAAAAGGTCAATAAAATAGATAAACCTTTGGCTACTCTAATCAGGAAAAAAA
>CAUYON010038115.1:0-10721 GCA_963573935.1 Arctocebus calabarensis
CCAGTCTGATCACATTGGAAGCACTTATTTTTAGCTACTCTGGTTTCCCTCTGCCCCTGAAAGTTGCTCATTTGTTGGAGTGCCATTACTAGAGCTGTCATTCTTTTCTGTTCCTTTCTCTCTTTTTCCTCCGTTCTCTCCAGGTCTCGGTTATAAAAGACCATAGTGGCCATTTTAAGAAGATTCTCCAGGTTATGGTCTGGGCCTAGAGGCAATTTCTGGAGTTTTCTTTGAATATCTGGAGCTGCTTGAGTGATAAATTTGTCTTTTAAAATAACCTGACCCTCTATGGAGTTAGGTGTTAATTGGGTGTGTTTTCTCATTGCCTCCCTAGCCTCTTTTCTTTTTTTATTAAATCATTGCTGCGTATATTTGTGCAACCAAGGGGCACAATGTGCTGGTTTCATATACAATCTGAAATGTTTCCATCAAACTGCTCAACATAGCCCTTATGGCATTTTCTTAGTTATTGTATTGGATAAGAGATTTTAATCTAAGACATGAAATGATAAAAATCTTAGAAGAGCATGTGGGGAAAACTCTCAATGATGTCAGACTGGGGAAAGATTTTATAATGAAGACTTCAGTGGAAATGACAACATCAAAAAAATTAAAAAATGGGACCTAATTAAGTTGAAAAGCTTCTTCCCAGCTACAGACACAACACACAAAGCAAAAAGACAACCTTCAGAATGGGAAAACACATTTTCAAGGTATGAATCTGACAAAAGGTTGATAACTAGAATCTACAGATAACTCAAATTAATCAACAAAAAAGAGTTAACATTCCCATCTATCTCCGTACAAGACATATGAACAAAAACTTATTTGATGAAGACAGATGAATGGCTAACAAATATTTTTGAAAAATGTCATCATCCCTGATCATTAGAGAAATGCAAATCAAAACCATCCTGAGATATCACCTAAGCCCAGTGAAAATAACTCACATCTCAAAATCCCAACGCTGCAGAAGCCTGCATGGATGCGAAGAGAAGACAACACTTTTACACTGTTGGTGGGACTGAAGACTGATACAACCTCTTTGAAAAGAAGTATGGAGAATCCTTAAAGAACTCGAATTATACTTCCCATTTGATGCTGAAATTTCATTACTTGGTATCTACCCAGAATAAAAGAAATTACTTAATCATAAGGACATATGTGCCAGACTATTTATCACAGATCACTTTATAATCACCAATATGTGGAAACAACCAAAATACTCACCTATTCCGGAACAGATCAATAAGCTGTGGTATACATATACCATGGAATACTATGTAGCCATTCAAAAAAATGGAGGCTTTATATCATTTTTATTAACCTGGATGGAGTTGAAACGCATTCTTCTTGTAAACTATTATGAAAATGGAGAACCAAGATTCCATGGAACTTAATACTAATATGAGCCAATATATGATACAATACATGCCCACATAAAAGAAAAAGTCAAATGAATTTAAGGTGAGGGACAAGAGAATAAGGGAGCAGGTAGATTGAAGCAGGAAGAGAGATGGGTATGTTCCCACCTAATGGGCACTATGTTAGGGTGTATGATATACATCCTGGGAGTGTGACCCAATTATAAGAGGGATTCTGCCTAAAAAATGCAGGCAATGTAACCTAATTATTTGTGCCCTTAAATTAACTTAAAATATTAAAAAGGTAATATAATAAATAAATAAAATACCATTATTTTGAATTTTACTTCCTAAAACAAATGTATAGCTACATCAAGTAGGAGGTATATGAAATGAGTCTTAAATTTAGGGTAAATATGAGGGCTGTATTTTGAAGAATTCTAAAAAAAATTCTTAAACATTGCACTCATTATTTTAATGACTACTAAATTATTTCAATTTAGATGTTACAACTGACAAAAGAGAAACCATTAGGTTAGAAAAAGATTATAGAAGATTTAATAGTTTCATACTGCTACTGTAACAAATCACCCCCAACTTAGTGGCTTAAAAAGCACGTTTATTATCCCATAGTTCTATAGGTTATCAGTCTGATATACAACTCACTGGCCTAAATCAAGGTGTTAGTGATGCTGCTTTTCTTTCTAACAGAAATCAATTTATTTTATTGGCTTCTTAAGCTTCTTATTGTTGCCCACATTCCTTAGTTCATGACTACTTTCCTCCATCTTTAAAGCCAGAAGAAACATTTCATCTCTTTATGCGTTTTTCCCATACTCACACTTACTGATATCCTCTTCCTTTGGACCATTGAAACAACCGAGGAAAATCTCCCTATTTTAAGGTCAGCTGATTAGCAAACTTGATTCCATCTGCAACCTTAACTCCTCTTTGCTGTGTAACCAAATAAACAGTAACAGTATCCGAGTATTAAAATGGGTGCAGTAATTATTTTGTCTACCATATCAACTACACACTATGATACTGGAGAGAAGATTGCAGGAGGCTTCTTGGATGATGTGAGCATTAAGTGAGGGTTTGAAGAGAACTTAAAATATGGATGAGATTAATATTATTAGAATGTGAGAATGAACAACAAACTGCAGTTAATTCTGAGATATTCTTTCTAAGTCAATAATGTTAGTGGAACTGAGACTAACAGTTTTATACTGGGCTAAAATAAGAGTGTCAGCAGTGTTCCTGACATATCTAAAGGAGAACCCTTTCTCCTGCCTCTTTCATTTTCTAGAAATCACCAGAATTCCTTGATTCATGATCCCTCCTTCCACCTTCAAAGTGTAGCATTTTTAAATCTCTGACTCTGACCTAGATTCCATAATTTTTCACTTATAAAGATCTTGTAATTGGATATATAGTCCACCTATATTATCCAGGATTATCTTTCCATTTCAAATTCTGTAAATTAATAACATCTGCACAGTTTCTTTCACCATACTGCCTTGTAAAATAACATATCTACAAGTTTTGGTCATTGGACATGAATATATTTGGGATGGGGAATTATTTAATGTACCAGAGAAGATAAACAAAAATAGACTTTTCTAAAAGTTCCCCTTTAGCCAGTGGAAAAGATGATATGTTTATTATTTTCAGCATTTTAAAGAAAGTATATTTTCCTATCATTATCATCATCATCATATTTTTCATTCTTGGTATTCTCAGAGCATTTTTGATGCATGGTTTGGTGTTTGTCATTAATTTGGGAAACCTTTTGGCCATTATTTCTTCAAATTATTTTTTGCCCCCATTATTTCTCTCTTCTATGGCATTCCAATTCCTTCCAAGTTTGATTATTAGATAACATTCCATAGCTTAAGGATGCTTAGTTCTGTTTTTCTAAACTTTTTCCCCCATAGATGATCTTCAAATTTACTGATTAATTCCTCTGCCATTGTTGAGCCTACAGATGAGTTGAACTGAAGACCTTCTCCATCTCTGTAACAGTTCTACATTTCTAGAATTTTTATTTGTATTATTGTCTTAGTTAGCATCTCTGTGCTGAAATAGCCCATCTAACCTTACATGCTCTTCATATTTTCTACCAGACCTTTTAATATAGTAATTACAGCTACTTTAAATTTCCTATCAGTTTCAAAATATGTGTATTTATCAAGTCTAGGTCTTAATATTGCTCTTTCTGGTATCTTAGATGTGTTTACTTTTCTTGTCATTTTTCATGCTTTGTAATTTTTTTGAAAGCCAAATATTTTGTGTAGGACAGTAAAAACTAAGGTAAATGATTTCCATGCCTGTAAATGTACATGCCTTTCATTTTGCTATGCTTCTAATTCAAGTGTTCAACTTAGTCTAATTAGATCTTAGGCTTGGTTTGAAATTCGTTGCTGCTGCAGTTACTCTCAGTAACTAAAAGCTTCAAATTCTTTTAGTGATATCTTGTATTTAGGTTGGGGACTGGTTTGTCAGAGGGATTTTATCAATGTCCAGCTGGGCCTCCCTATTTTCAAGTTTTCTATCAGTGAATTCAATCAATTTTATATCAAGCATATTTAGAAAAATAAACAGTTAAATATAATGCAAACTTTAAAAATGCAGTACAATGACTACAGAGGGTACCAAAAAAATGTATACACATTTAAAGAAAGGAGAAAAAAACATTAAATTTGGAATATTCATTATTTTTGACTTCTGCAATTACAAGAAGTGCTCAAAATGACTTGTATTCATCTTTTGTTATCAGTTTCTATTCAGTATTACAATTTTAACAGTGTTACAGTTTTAACACTTTTTGTCTTTTCTTAAAATGAGTATGAATTTTTGGCACCCTCTGTATTTATGTAGCATTTACATTTTGTTAGGTATTATGAGTAATATAGAGGTTATTTAAATTATAACCTCTATATTACTCATAGGATGCACATAGGTTATATATAACTATTAGGCCATTTTTATAAGGTATTTGAGCATCTGTATATTTTTAATTTATTTTTATATTTTAATTGTTGGAGATCCTTTGAGGGCACAAAGAACCAGGTTACACTGATTGCATTTCTTAGGTAAATTCCCTCTTATAATTGTGTTCCGCCCTCAAAAGTTGTGTCACACACTGTGATCCTCCACCCTCTTCCCCCATTCCTCTCTCTGCTCATCCCTTCCCCCACCCTCTCCCTCCTTCCTTTCTCTGCTCTTCTCTTCCCCACCCCTCCCTTCTTCCCTAGCTCTGCTCTCCCACTCCTCCACTCTCTCCCTCCTTCCTTCTCCCTGCTCTCCCCTTCCCCTACCTCTCACAGTGTACTAGGTCATTAACTGTCCTCATCTGAGAATCAAGTACATAGGATTCTTGCTTCTCCATTCTTGTGATGATTTAATAAGAATATTTATTTCCAATTCCATCCAGGTTAATACAAATAATGTAACGTCTCCACTTTTTTAATGGCTGAATAGTATTCCATGGCATACATATACAACAGCTTGTTAATCAATTCCTGGGGTAGTGGGCATTTAGGCAGTTTCCACACTTTGGCAATTGTAAATTGAGCTGCAAAAAAACAGTCTGGTTCAAGTTTCCTTATGGTAAAAGGTTTTACTTCCTTCTGTCTAGATGCCCATTAGTGGAATTTGCAGAATCAAATGGGAGATCCAGGTTGAGTTCTTTGACAGTTCTCCATACTTCCTTCCAAAATGTTGTATTAGTTTGCAGTCGCACCAGCAGTGAAAAAGTGTTCCCTTCTCTCCACAGCCATACCAGCATTTTCAGTTTTCAGATTTTGTGATGTGGGCTATTCTCTCTTGGATTATATGATATCTCAGGGTGATTTTGATTTGCATTTCTCTAATGATTAGGGACGATGACCATTTTCTCATGTTTGTTAGCCATTCATCTGTCTTCATTAGAGAAGGTTCTATTCATCTCTGTTGCCCATTGATATGGGGGATTGTTGTTTTTTTTCATGTGGATTAACTTGAGTACTCTGTAGATCCTAGTTATCAAGCTTTTGTCCGATTCAAAATATGCAAATATCCTTTCCCATTTTGTAGGTTGTCTATTTGCTTTGGTTGTTGTCTACTTAGTTGTACAGAAGCGTCTCAGTTTAATTGTCCTATTTATTTATATTTGTTGTTGCAATTGTCACAGAAGTCTTTTTCATAAAGTCTTTCACCAGGCTGATATTTTTAAGTGTTTTTCCTATGCTTTTTCCTATGCTTTCTTTGAGAATTTTTATCATTTCATGCCCTAAATTTAAGTCTTTTATCCATCTTGAATCAAATTTTGTGAGTGGAGATAGGTGCAGGTCCAGTTTCAGTCTTTTACATGTGGATATCCAGTTCTCCCAGCACCATGTATTGAATAGAGATTCTTTCCCCCAGTGTATGTTCTTGTTGGGTTTATCAAAGATTATGTGGCTGTAATATGTTAGTTTCTTTCCTGGTTTTCTATTCAATTCAAAATGTCTAGGTCTCTATTTTTGTCCTAGTACCATGCTGTCTTGACCACCATGGCCTTGTAGTACAGCCTAAGTCTGGTATGCTGATGCCCCCAGATTTGTTTTTATTTCCAAGAACTGCATGAGCTATGTGAGTTTTTTTCAAATTTCATACAAAATACAGAATCATTTTTTCCAAGTTTTGAAAGTACAATGTTGGTATTTTAATAGGGATGGCATTGAATGTGCAGATAGCTTTGGAAAGTACAGACATTTTACATTGTAGATTCTTCCCTGGCATGTGCATGGTATGTTCTTCCATTTGTTAATATTCCCTGCTATTTCTTTCCTTCAGGTTTCACAACTTTATTTATAGAGTTCCCTCACCTCTGTTTTTAGGTATATTCCTAGGTATTTAATTTTCTTTGAAGTTATGGTGAGGAGAGGTGTGTCCTTAATTAGCTGCTCATCTTGGTTGTTATTGTCATATGCAAAGGCTACTGACTTGTGGACATAGATTTTTTATCCTGAGACATTACTGTATTTTTTGATGACTTCCAGGAGTCTTGTGGTTGAGCTGTTGGTGTTCCTAAAAACCATTTCATATCATCAGCAAGGTGGGAGAGTTTGACCTCTGTGGCTCCCATTTGGTTGTCCTTTATTTCCTTATCTTCCCTAATTGTGGTAGTTAGAACTTCTAGCACTATGTTGAATAATAGTGGTGATAGAGGACAACCTTCTCTGGTTTCATTTCCAAGTGGAAAAGCTTTCAGTTTTACTCCATTCAGTAAAATAATATCTGTATGTTTCTCATAGATGGCTTTGACGAGTTTAAAAAATGTGCCACCTATGCCTATAGGCCATGCCTATACTTCAGTGTTCTAATTAGAAAAGGATACTAGATTTTATCAAATGCTTTTCTGCATCTATTAGGAGGATCATATGATATTTGTTTTTGCTTCTTTCAATATGGTGAATAATGTCTATGGAGTTGTGTATGTTAAACCTAGCTTGCATCCCTGGGATACAACCTAATTTATCATGATGTATGAGTTTTTGATGAGAAGCTGTAGTCTATTGCCTAGGAGTTTGTTGAGAATCTTTGCATCTATGTTAATTATTGAAATTTGTCTGAAATTCTCCTTTTTCATTAGTTCTTTCTGGTTTTGGTATCAGAGTGATGTTTGCTTCATAGAACGTGTTGGGGAAGATTTTTTTCCTCCTCATTTATTGGAATCATTTCTGCAGTATGGGAATAAGCTCTTCTTGAAGGTTTGATAGAATTTGGTGTGAATCCATCGGGGCCAGGGCATTTTTTTATGTTAGGAGAATTTTTATTGTTTCTTTGATCTCAGTACTAAAATTGGTCTGTTAAGATGATCCATTTCTTCCTGGCTAAGTCTAGGGAGATACTGTTATACCAAATATTGGTCGATTTCCTTCACATTGTCAACTTTCTGGGCATAGAATTTCTTCTAGTATTCAGATATAACCTGTTGTATCTCAGTGGCATGTGTCGTTATTTCTTTTATCATTTCTGATTGAGGTTACTAGAGATTTTACTTTTTTATTTCTAATTAGTCTGGCCAAAGGTGCATTTATTCCTTTATTTTTTCAAAAAACTGACTCCTTATTTCATTAATTTTTGGAATTTTTTAAAATTTCTTTAATCTATGGTTTAATTTTGTATATTTCTTTTCTTCTGCTGGGTTTAGGTTTAGATTGTTCTTCTTTTTCCAATTCCATAGGATCACTTTTGAGTTTGTTGATGTGCTCTCTTTCTGTTTTGTTAATGTAGGCATCTACAGCAATAACTTTTCCTCTCAGGACTGCTTTTGCTATATCTCATAGGTTTTGGTAGCTTGTGTCTTCATTGTTGTTATGCTCAAGGAAGTTAATGATTTCCTATTTTATTTCCTCCTGCACCCAACTCTCATTTCTTCTTTTATCTCTTCCTGCACCTAATGGTAATTCAGCATAAGGTCTTTTAATTTCCTTGCCTTTGTGTGGGGTTGAATGTTTTTGTTGAGATTGAGTTCCACCTTTACTGCCTCGTGGTCTGTGAAGATACAAGTGAAAATTTCAATTCTTTTGATTCTGTTGAGGTGTTTTGGTGTGTCCTGGTATATGTACAATTTTCGAGAATGTTCCATGGGCTAATGTGAAGAATATTTATTCTTTATCTTTGAGATGGAGTGTTCTATTTACATTTATAAAGCATACTTCTTCTAAGGTCACATTTAGGTCCCTTGTATCTTCATTTAGTTTCAGTTTAGAGGACGTTTCCAACTCTGTAAGAGGAAGGTTGAAGTCTGCTGTTATTATGGTGTTATGGTATATCCTATTGCTCAGACTAATTATGGTCTGTATCAGGAACCTGGGAGCATTTAAGTTCAATCCATAAATGTTGAGAATTGAAATGCCTTCTTGCTATTTTTTCCTTTGACAAATATGGTGTGCATCATTGTCTTTTTTTTAGTTGCTTTAAATCCACTTGTATCTGAAAATAAGATTGGAACCCCTCTTTTCTTTTGAATTCTATTTTCCTGAAAAATTGCCTTTCATCCCTTAACTCTGAGTTGTGATTTACCCTTTGATCCTAGGAATTTTTCCTGCAGACAACAAATGCATGGCTTGCCTTTTTTTTTTTTTTTTTATCCAATCAGCCAATCTATATCTCTTCAGTGGGGAATTCAAGTCATTAACATTTATTGAAATAATTGATAAGTGTGATGAATTTCTATTCCTCTTATTTCATGTAAGACCCATTACTGAGTTTTATCTTTGTATCATTGTAGAAGCTAGGTTTTGTCCTTTATTTTCTGAGTGATTACTTTGCTGGTGGTCCATTGTGATGAGTGTGTAGAACAGGTCAAAATATTTCATGTAGAGCTGGTCTTCTTGTGGCAAACTTCCTCAATGTTTGCATATCAGGAGAAGATTTGATTTATCCATCAAATGTAAAGCTTAGCTTAGCAGGATATATAATTATGGACTGGAAAATTGTTTTGTTTAAGTACACTAAAGGTAGATGACTATTGTCTTATAGCTTGAAAAATTCATTTTAAAAGTCTACAGTCACCCTGATGGATTTTCCCTAGTAGGTCAATTGGTGCTTAATCCTTGCAGCTTGCAGAATTTCTTCTCTAGTCTTGACTTTGGACAAGTTCATCATAATGTGTCTTGGAGAAGCTCTATTTTAGTTGAGAGAGACAATGCAGTATCTAACATCCCTCTGAAAGGAGTGTGTCAGAATCTTTGGTGACATTTGGGAAATTTTCATTTATAATATTCTCCAGTATGGCCTCCATTCCTCTGGAGTATTCTTTTTCTTATTCTGGGATACCTATAACTCATGTATTTGAATGTTTCATGTAGTCCCATAATTCAGTTAGTGAAATTTCTGCTTTCTCTCTCTTTTCCTGCCTCTTTAACTATATGAGTTATCTCAAGAGCTTTGTCCTCTACTGCTCTGATTCTTTCTTCTGCATGGTCTAATCTGTTACAGATACTTTCTACTGCATTTTTAAGTTCCCTGATTGACTACTCCAATTATTTTAGCTCTGATACATCCTGTTTATATTCTTCATATCATTCATCTCTTATTTTATTAAAAAAAATCTTTTTTGGTTATTTTCCACTTTCTCAGGACTTTCCTTTATTATTTTCTTAATCAGTCTTTTACTTTAATTTTCTTCAATTTCTCGTGTTTATTTATAGGAATCCTCTGCAGTAGCTACTTAATGGTCCCTTGGGGAGTTGCTCTAGACTGTTTTTTCATGTTGACAGTATTTTTCTGCTGTTTCTTCCTCATGAATATGTTCTTTTGTCTGTTTCCTTTCCGTACATTTTCCTTCACTTCCTCTTGCACTTTAAATTACCATGCCTCTGACCTAAGGTTGTGATAAGTCCTTTTGGTACAGTACTAATGGGATGAAAGAATTGAAGAGAAAGAAGGGGGAAAAGATTTAAAAAAAATAGAAAAAAGAAAGAAAAAGGAATGTGGTGAGTAAAAGGGAACATTGACAAGAAGAAGAGAGGCACAGAAAGAGGGAGACAGGAGTGATAACTGTGTACATTAAGTTATTTGGACTCACATGTTAAAAACTCCCCAACATCTCAGGGCTCTGTGTAGGGTAGTTTCCTTTAGGTCTGTTTCTTTTAGCCAGCCAGAGCAGACACAGTACCCTACCTCCACCAAATAGGGAAAAAAATATTATAAATCAAACCCAAACAAACAAAAATTCTTATAGGATAAAATTGGGGGAAAAGTAACAGGGGCAGAAACACTAGCAAAAATGAAGTTCTTATTATTAAAGAAGGCAACAATGAAAAATTATGTTCACACTCAGAAAAATGACAAAAAGGAAAAAAAATAGAAAATCCTAATGGGGGAAAATGTTGAAATAAAAAAAGGAAAAACAAACAAACAAACAAACCTATATATTTTATATATATATTTTATTTAAAATATATATATTTTTTCTTTTTTTATTGAATCATAGCTGTGTACATTAGTTCAATCATGGGGTACAGTGTGCAGGCTTCACATACAATCTGAGATACTTTCATCGACCTGATTGACATAACATTCATGAGATTTTCTCATTTACTATGTGAAAACAATTTTGATTCATATTTTGAGGTTTTCTCCTGACCCTTCAAATATGTACCACACATGTGATCTCACCCTTTGTCCTATCTCCCCCCTCCCTCCCCCTCCCCTTCCCTCCTTCTCCCCTTTCCCCGTCTTCCTGTGCAATAAGTGGGTTGTAGCCTTCACTTGAATGATAAAGAATTTGTCTCATATTAGGGGTGTATACATTGGATACTTTTTCTTCCATTCTAGAGATACTTTGCTAAGGAGAACATGTTCCAGCTCCATCCATGTAAA
>CAUYON010038117.1:0-28231 GCA_963573935.1 Arctocebus calabarensis
CAGAAAAGCAGGGATTAAAAGGGAAGAATGTCTTGGCTCCACACCCATAGCTCAGTAGTTAGGGTGCTGGCCACATACACCAGGGGAAGGGGGGTTCGAACTCGGTCTGAGCCTGCTAAACAACAATGACAACAAAAAATAGCTGGGCATTGTGGCAGGTGCCTGTAGTCCCAGCCACTTGGGAGACTGAAGCAAGAGAATCGCTTAAGCCCAAGAGTTTGAGGTTGCTGTGAGCTGTGACACCATAGCACTCTATCGAGGGTGACATAAGAAGACTCTGTCTCAAAAAATAAAATAAAATGGAAGAATGTCTTGATAGTATGATGTTTTTG
Organism: Arctocebus calabarensis; assembly: GCA_963573935.1. NCBI lineage: Eukaryota > Metazoa > Chordata > Mammalia > Primates > Lorisidae > Arctocebus > Arctocebus calabarensis. The sequence continues at coordinate 333 of CAUYON010038117.1, forward strand.
AATTCAGGCTCAGAATCCAAATTGGATTTGAAGTCAGTTCCATCATTTACCACCCATGTGCCCCTAGGCACGATGTTGCCTCTCTGTGCCTGTCTCCTCACCTGTGGAATGGGACCTGTCTTGGGAGATTGTTGTGAGAATTAAAAAAATTCGCATGCAAAAAAACCTTAGATCAATGCCTGGGGTGCATATTAAGAATTCAGCAAAGTATTAACTGCAATGATGAGGAGGCGGATGAAAAGGAGGGGACAGTGGCAATAGTACAGACTGGGGGTGCAGCCTTGAGCACATGCATTGAGCTCCCTGCCCTCCTGGTTGAACACTGGGTGCCAACAGGGTTCCGTTGTTCATTTGTTTGCTCTTTCATTCAACACACACCCACCGGGCCCTATCATGTGCCAGGCCCTGGGTGGGTGGCAAACATAACCTCACTGTACCTTACTCTCTTATCTGTGAAGTGGAATGACCTTAGGAGCACAGTGTGCTCAGGAGTGGCTCCCAGGGCAAGGTCATACACAGAAGCTAGTGTAGTTGTCTAGAGAATTGGGAACACTGAGATCTTCTTTAAAGCTGATCCCTGAGCAGGAGGAAGGGTAACACCACTCTGCCTTAGGGCTGCATCGCTCAAGTATTGGTTTCTTTTTCTCTGTCCCACCCTCCACTCTCCCTGCCCCCAGGAACCATTATTACTTCTGTATCTCCAGTGTCTATAACAGTTCCTGGTACATAGTGGACATTCAGTTTTTGTTTCAGTGGGAAAAGTACTAGTCTAAGCTCTTCACAAATATCTATTCATTCACTACTCATAAGTACCCTGTGAAATAGGTAGTATGATTATTCCCATTTTCTTTATTTTGAGACAAGTCTCGTGCTGTCACCCAAGCTGGAATACAATGGCATAATCATTTCTCACTGCAGCCTCAAACTCCTGGGCTCAAGTGATCCTCCTCCTCCTCACTCTCTTGGGTAGCTAAGACTACAGGCACACAACACCACAACCAGCTAATTTTATTATTTTTTGTAAAGACGGGGTCTCACTATGTTGCCCAGGCTGGTCTTGAACTCCTGTGCGTCAGAATTATAGGTGAGAGCGACCATACCTCACCAATTCTTCCCATTTTAGAGATCAGAAGAATAGAATGGTTAAGCAACTAGTCCAAGGTCGCAACAGCCAAGAAGAGTTGGAATTTGAATCCTAGGCCATATTTGCTGGATGAAGGAAGGAAGGAAAGGGTGAGCCATAGCCTCTTGGATCTTTAGGTTTGAAATGCAGAATCTGAAAGCAGGGTCCTGAGCAGGCATTAATACCTGTCCCATGCCTCTGTGGCTTCACAAGTGGGGACTGAAGTCTGGGAGGGTGGGACCCGAAGGCCAAACAGGAAGTTAAAATCCAGGGTTTTCAGCTCCCATCCCTGTGATCCTGGGCCCTCAGGAGTCAGGGATGTATGGGAACAACTTGACAGTGTTCAATTTCTTATTGTGGCTCAACATTCCTCATGAGTAGAAAAGGCAGGTTACAAAAACAGTGTGATGTTATCAGCCAGCTTTGGTTGAGCCCTTCCCCATTGCCAGGTAATTCAGGAAGCCTTTTAGGTACATTACCATTTCAGAAGAATTCCCTGAGGCTTGTATGGCTACTAAGCCCACTTTACAGCTGTAAAAACTGAGGCTCAGAGATGCCAAGCAAAACTGGCTCCAGGCCCAGAGCTCACGTGGCATCTCCAGTCCCCGCTGCTCCCCTGAATCCCTATTGCCTCCACCACCCCCACAAGACCTCCCCACTAAATACCACCTTTCATGATTTTCACATTTAAAAACAATAGCTATTGGGAGAGGTGTGGAAAGAGGTTGGTTACCCAGCACAGTAATACGTGAAGGAGAAGGAAGGAATTCTAGTATCTGATAGCACAATAGCTGACTATTGTTAATAAGAATTTGTTACTGGGAGCAGTGGCTCTTGCTTGTAATCTTAGCACTCTGGGAGGCTGAAGTGGGTGGCTCCCTTGAGCTCAGGAGGAGTTTGAGACCAGTCAGAGTGAGAGTGAGACCCTGTCTCTACATAATAGCCAAGCTTTGTAGTAGGTGCCTATAGTCTCAACTACTCAGGAGGCTTAGGCAGGAGGACCACGTAAGCTCAAGAGTTTAAGGTCATTGTCAGCTACGACACCACAGCACTCTACAGAGACTCTGTCTCAAAAAAACAAACAAAAAAGAAATTGTATATATCAAAATAGCTAGAAGGGAAGAACTATAAATGTTCCCAACACAAAGAAAAGATACATGCTTGAGATCATGGCTATCCCAATTACCCTGATTTCATCATTACACATTGTATGCATGTACCATATCACATGTACCCCTAAATACCAATTGTGCTGTAACAGTAAAAAACAAAATAAAACAATAGCTGTTGTTGACAGGAACACCAGAGACTGTGACTAAGAATTTATAAAATAGGCAGAGCTCCGCAAAGGCTAAAGGGCTATGTGCATGCAGGTACCTAAGAGGACAGGGAGGTGACCCGGGAACACCTCTCTTGGGTAAACACAGCCTTGATCACTGGGCCAAAGGTGTTGGACTCCTGCCAGGTTACATAAGCTCCACACCAGCCTGCTGACTCCCGGCCTGCTGGGTGGGGAGTTTGAGAAGGTCCAAAAGACCAAGTCCAGGCTCAGGAGTCCCCTTTGAGGTACCTAGCGCTTAGTCAGGCTACCCAAGAAAGGCCTTGGGTCAGTGGGGTCCAAGAGACACTTCCCAGAAATGGGTCTTCTGCTCACCTTTTGGGAAGCCCATCTGTTCTCTTCCTGGCTTTGATGTGACCCTCTGGAATTCAACTGGTGTCCACTTTCTAAGTGGCTCTGTGCCACGCACTTTTCCTTCATAGCTTATGCAACTGTGCAAAGAAGGTATCATTATCTCCATTTCACAGGTGAGGACACTGAAGGTGAAAGAGGTTAACGACTTGCTTGAAGCAACAGAGCCAAGGAGTGGCAGGACTGGGATCTGAACCCAGGTCACATTAGGCAGAAGAAAGGCTCTAGTGCTCCTAAAATATTTTGAGACCCAGTTGGCAGGTGGAGATGGGAAAAGTAAGGGGATAAATTAATGAATCCTATAGGGAGGCAAAGGCCACGTGGGGACCTGTCCTGGAATACCCACATCATCCTCTTTCTAATGTCTTCCATGGCTCCTAACTACCGTTAGGATAAAGCACAACACCATTAACAGGGCCTATGATGCCCTCTAGTAGGACTGGGCCTGTTTACCTTTCTGGCCTTGCCCATGCCTCTGGAACATCTTGGGCTCCTGTGTCCTCTCCTGCCATGGGCCAGCTCAGACTGTCCCCGCTATCAACTCCCCTCTTTCCTGCCTGGCTCCTACTTGTGCCACTTGGGTGGGAAGTCTGTCCTGACCACCCTTACAAGGTCAGGTCCTTTGTGTTCCCACTGCTCCCTAAACTCTTGCCCCCCCTAGACAGGTGACAACTGTCATTGATTGGGCCACATCTGTGTGCCCTGCATTGTAGACCCAGTTCCAGAACAGATGGTGAGAAAAAAAACCCTGTGAATGAAAAATGAACTAACGAAGTGAATAAATGATATGCTTGGCAGACCTTGGAAGGCTGAGGTAGGAGGCAGACACAGGGTGAGGATGGGAGGATGGGGAGGTTGCTGGGGACTGACCTGCAGATTTCGTGGACAATATTGCCAGGGCAAGGCTGGGAACAAGGGCCAAGGAGTTTGGACATTGACCTGTCAGCGATTTGGAGTCCTGGGCTGAAGGCATGTTGGGAGCTGAAGTCCTGGTTTAAGAAGGAAAAACAGGCCTCAAAACCGGAGGGGTACATAGATACAGTGCTGGCAGAGCCACCCAGGGATCTCTGCACACAACACAAAGGGGGTGAACATACTGTCATATTATAGCCTTTGGTATCCAGCCTGATTTTGCAGAGTTGAGTCACACACTCTCAAATCAAATTTGTCCAACAACCCAAGGAGGCAGAGACCACTGTGGGCCACACTGAACAGATGGGGACACTGAGGTTTAGAGAGACAGAGTGTCCTGACCCAAGTCATGCAGGAACTCTCCAGCTCCTGCCTAATCACAAGGAATTCAGCCCACTCAGAAGTATGGACAATCTATACCCCTGCTATCCAATAGGGCCGTCATTAGCCATGTGTGGTGACTTAAATGTTAAATTAAAATGAAATGAAATTTAAAACTTAGTCACACTAGGCACATTTTAAGTGCTCAATAGCCCCATGTGGCTAGTGGTTACCATACAGGACAGTGTAGATATGGAATATTTCTATCACTGAAAAAAGTTCTATTGGACGGGGCTGGTCTAGACAAAGGGGGAAGACAGGTTCTCAAAGACATTTTTTTTTTTTATTTTAATTTTTTTTTTTTTTTTTTTGTGACACTCTCACGCTGTTGCCTTGGGTAAAATGCCCTGGAGTCATAGCTCATAGCAACCTCAAACTCTTGGGTTTGAGCAATCTTCTTGGTTCAGCTTCCCGAGTAGCTGGGACTATGGCACCCACCATAATGTCCAGCTAATTTTTCTATTTTAGTAGAGATAGGGTCTTGCTCTTGCTCAGAGGATCCACCTGTCTCCGCCTCCCAGAGTGCTAGGATTACAGGCATGAGCCACTGCACCCGGCCCTCAGAGACTATTTAATTCAATGATCATAATTAACACATAGGGGAAGAAAGGGAAGGGACTCAGAGGTTCAAAGTCATGTAATGAGACAGTGGTAGAGGTGGAAGTTGAAACCTGACTCCGAAAGCATGTTCTCTCCATTAAAGTAGATTGACTCCTATCTCTTAGTTAGGGCATGGTAAGTGGCTTCTGTGAGACAAAAATACACCATAAATTGTCTAAACACAGTTACCCAGAAGCAATACTTTAACATATGTAACAGAGGTCAATATCCACAATATGTAATGAGCCATTACAAATAAATAACAAAAAGATGACTACCCCAATTTAAAAATGGACAGAGGCCAGGGATGGTGGCTCATGTTTATAATCCTAGCACTCAGGGAGGCTGAGGTGTGTGGATTGCTTGAGCTCAGGAGTTCAAGATCAGTTGAGAGTGAGACCCCATCTCTACTAAAAATAGGCAAACTAGTCAGGCATGGTGGTGGGCACCTGTAGTTCCCAGCTACTTGGGAGGCTGAGGCAAGAGAATCTCTTGAGCCCAAGAGTTTGAGGTTGCTGGGAGCTACGATGCCATGGCACTCAATGCCAGGGTGACAGAGTGAGACTCTGTCTCAAAACATTTTTTTAACAAATAAATAAATAAATAAAAGTGGACAAAAGATACAGAGAGACTATTTATAGAAGAACTTTAAATAGTCAAAAAATATGAAAAGATACCAGTGAAAGAAATGCAAACACTGTAGGATAGTTGTTTTTCTTTTTTTGTCAGATTGGTAAAGATGGAGAAAGTATGGGAAGGGGCTGCTTTATTATACTGTTGGTGGGAATATAAATATGTCCAATCTTTCTGGAAGGCAGTTTGGCAGCATCTCTCACCAATACATATGTAAATACGCTTTGACTCAGTAATCCCAGGGCTGGAACATAGGGCTGCCTGACTCCAGATCTCGTGTTCTGAATCATGGCTATCCTCCATGAGTGATGGTCAGGCTTGGGTCGGGAAGGGCAGAGTTGGCTGATCAACTTGTAGACTTGCCCGTGGGAGGCTTAAGTAGGACAGATTGCTGTGGGCGAGTTCTTTGCAGCCTTTATCTTTTCGTGTGACTGGCTCAGATAGATATTAGCAAGGAGTCCAGCACAAACTGATACGGCTCTCAGTAAGCTGCTTCAATGGCTCCGCTGCCATTCCAGTTCTGCAAATAATTGGAGGCCAGTCACCAGTGATTCAGCACTGACTGCCCTTGGCAAGCAGGGCTGGGAAGGCAGCTTGGCACAGCATGGCTGGGTGAAGCAGGCTCTGTGCTGGGTGTCAGGTGACTGAGAGCGCAGGCCAGCTGGGTGGCTGCCCTCAGGGTGATTTGGGCAAGTGACCGTCCTTACCTCTGCTTCAGTTTCTCTTCTTTCTCTGCTTCCCCCCCTTTCCTGTCTTTCCTTCCTTCTGTTCTCTTCTGCCTTCCCTTCCTTTTTCTCAATGAATGCCAAGTGTATAACAGGTATCGCGCTAGGCCCTGCAAAGACCAAAAACAAAAGGCTAAACTCTCATTTTCTCTGCACAGAAGTGTTTGGCAACATGGGGACACCGAGAAGGGAGTAGGTGTTGTACCTGATAGGCGAGTAGGGGATAGGGGATGCTGGAACTGAAGCTAGACCTTGAGTAGGTATTACTAGGTGGGCAAGGGGGTGAGAACTGGACCTCTGGGCAGCAGGGACGTGAAGGAGGCAGGCAAGTAGTGGCTGGGCACTTGCTTCCACAGGGGTCTGAATGTCAGGCTGGAAACCTTGGATTTTAGCCAGAGCTTTTGTTTATAATAGCTTTATAATTATATCTTGTTAAATTACAAAGTGTATCCATCCTATTATAAGAATGAAATGTTACCCAAGAATATTCTTTTTTTTTTTTTGAGACAGAGCCTCGAGCTGTCGCCCTGGGTAGAGTGCTGTGGCATCACAGCTCACAGCAACCTCCAATTCCTGGGCTCAAGCGAGTCTCCTGCCTCTGCCTCCCAAGTAGCTGGGACTACAGGTGCCCGCCACAACACCCGGCCATTTTTTGGTTGCAGCCGTCATTGTTGTTTGGCGGGCCTGGGCTGGATTCGAACCCGCCAGCTTAGGTGTACGTGACTGGCACCTTAGCCCGTTGAGCCACAGGTGCCAAGTCACACAAGAATATTCTTTACTATAAAGTCAAAATTTCCTCCAAATCCCATCTTGAGATGGAGGCTTCTGGGGTAGGGTTTTGGATATACCCTTCGAGATTCTTCTCTATGTAGCCATGAACATATCTATCTTTCTTCACAAAAATAAGCTCATTCTCTACATACTTTCTGTGACTTGCTATGCACGGGAGGCTGGCTGACTTCCAATTTGACACAAAGACATCTCCAGCCTCCATCCCAACAGGGCCACAGCGGCCCCTTGCTGGTGCTGCCCATCACTGGACAAACACTACTGAACCCTACTGTATACCAGGCGCTGTTCTGGGTGTCAGGGAAGGAGCAGGGAACAAAACACAGGCCTTGCCCAATGGTCTCTCTCTTCCTACTGCTAGACATTAGGCTGCTCCCAATACTTTATTGATGGTACAGGGAACATTTTATATATGTAACTTTGAATGCATGTGTGAATCTTGCTATTGGGTAATTTCTTTCCTTTCTTTCTCCTTCCTTCCCTCCCTCTTTCCTTCCTTTTTCTTTTTTTGACAGTCTTACTCTGTTGCCCAGGCTAGAGTACTGTGGCATCAGCCTAGCTCACATCAACCTCAGACTCCTGGGTTCAAGCAACTCCCCTGCCTCAGCCTCCTGAGTAGCTGGTACTAGAGGTATGCACTACAAAGCCTGGATAATTTTTCTATTTAAAATTAGAGATGGGGTCTGGCTCTTGCTCAGGCTGGGCTCAAACTCTTAAGTGCAAGTGATTCTCGCAACTTGGTCTCCCTGAGTGCTGAGATTACAGGTGTGAGCCACCACAGCAGGCTTAGGTAATTAATCGTGCACACCAAATTTTGACAATTCAACATTGGTACTATTGAGACTTTTTTTTTTTTTGAGACAGAGTCTCATTATGTCACCCTCGGTAGAGTGCCATAGTGTCACAGCTCACAGCAACCTCAAACTCTTGGGCTTAAGCGATTCTCTTGCCTCAACCTCCCAAGTAGCTGAACTACAGATACCTGCTACAATGCATGGCTATTTTTTGGTTGCATTTGTTTAGTTGGCCCAGGACGGGTTCAAACCCGCCACCCTTGGTGTATGCGGCTGGCGCCATAACCACTGTGTTACAGGCACTGAGCCTGAGAAGCTTTAAAGTAGGGGGTTATATGGTTGAATTCAGTCATTCATCCATCCAACCATGCATCTATCTGTGCATATGTACACACACACATACATGCACCCACCACATATATACATGGTCATCTATGAAGTTACACATGCATTCCTTTGACAATCATTAATGGAACACCTATCGTGTGGCAAGCTCTGGACTGGACATAGGGACACCATGCACCATGCAGAGGTGTCTGTCCTGTGAAGCTCATGCTCTAATGGGGGAAAGAGGCAGGTAAACAGCATCATAAGAGGTAAGGGTTCTCCAAGCCACCCCCCCCTTCTCTGGATGTGACTGCATTCTGGACCCTGCAGTCACACTAAATCCCTTCATTCCTCTCTACTATAAATCCAGGGCTTATGCTCACTTACCTTCCAACTTTAAAAATCTTATGGCATTCAATCAAATTCAAAACGCAAGGAATATTCAAAAGGCTCTACACCCTCCCTGAGTTCTTTGGCCCTGATGACACTGAGTAGATGTTACCATTGCTTAGCAAGTGCTGTGGGCTTCCTCTGAGATGGGTTCCCTTTCTCTTCCCCTTGCTCTGTCTCTGGCCTGCTCAGAGCCACTAGAGCAGCGGTTCTCAACCTGTGGATCGTGACCCATTTGTAACAATGAAAATACATTGCGGCATTGGGAAGGTTGAGAACCACTGCACTAGAGGCTCCTGCTGGGGTGGCTGTGATAACCTGCTCACCTGTTTGCCTGCTTCTATCCTTGCCCTCCAACAATCCATCCATTCTTTATCCAGCAGCCCGAGGGAGCTTTCAAAAATGTATTTAATTAAATTAATTAATTTATTTATTTTGAGACAGGGTCTCAAGCTGTGGCCCTGGGTAGAGTGCCATAGTGTCACAGCAACTTCACACTCTTGGGCTTAAGTGATTCTCTCTTGCTTCAGCCTCCCAAGTAGCTGGGACTACAGGAGCCTGTCACAACACCCGGCTATTTTTTGGTTGTAGTTGTCATTGTTTGGCAGGCCCGGGCTGGATTCGAACCTGTCAGCTCTGGTGTATGTAACTGGCACCCTAGCCCCTGAGGTACAGGCCCTGAGGCTCAAAAGTGTATTTTAGATCTAATCACTCCTTTGCTCATATCCTGTAGTGTCCCTATAGGCATAGAATAAACTAAGCTCCTCCCAGGCACATAAGGGCCCACGTGAGCTTCTTTCTGCCCTGGCTCCTCACTCATTCCAGTCACATGGTGTCCCCCAAACATGCTGCTCATGCCTCTTCTCCCTGAGCTTCCTGTGCCTGGGTCTCCATTAGTATTCCTATCTTGGCTAAGATGATACTCCATAGAGCCCTTCCTTAACCAACCCATCTGAACCATGACTCCCAACCTAATCATCTCCTCTCATGTTTCCCCAGGTTTTCTTCTCCAGATCACTTGTCAGAAATTATCTTGCCTAATATTGGGTTTCTTATAGCTCTGGTCAAAGTGTTGGGAGTATAGGTTGTGCTTGGGGATTGGGGGGGCCTAGAATCACTGCTTGGCACTTGCTCAGACCCCCATGTTCTGCCGGGCCTGAACCTTTTATAGGTACAGGCTCTTAAAGTCTTCCCAACATTCTGGAAAGGTTGAATGGTATTTATTTTTGAGATAGGGTCTTATTCTGTCCTCCAGGCTGACGCAGTGGTGCAATCAGCCTCAATTTCCTAGGTTCAAGGATCCTCCTGTCTCAGTTTCCTAAGTAGCTGGACTGCAGATGTGTGCCACCATGCCCAGCTATTCTTTCTTTCTTTCTTTTTTTTTTTCAGAGACAGAGTCTCACTCTGTCGCCCTTGGTAGAGTGCCATGGCTTCACAGCTCACAGCAACCTCCAGCTCCCAGACTTAGGTGATTCTGTTGTCTCAGCCTCTTGAGTAACTGGGACTACAGGTGCCCGCCCAACGCCCGGCTATTTTTGTTGGTGTTGTTGTTGTTGTTGATGCAGTTTGACTGGGGTTGGGTTTGAACTTGCCACTCTCGGTATATGGGGCCAGTGCCCTACTCACTGAGCCACAGGCATCCCTTTTTTTTTTTTGAGATAGTGTCTCACTCTGCTGCCCTGGGTAGACTGCTATGGCATCAAAGTTAACAGCAACCTCAACTCTTGGGCTGATGCAATCCTCCTGCCTCAGCCTCCCAAGTAGCTGGGACTACAGGCACCTGCCACAACACTTGGCTATTTTTTAGAGACGGGGTCTCACTCTTGCTCATGCTGGTCTCAAACCCTCCTGGCCTCAAACAATCCTCATGCCTTGGCCTCCCAAAATGCTGGGATTACAGGTGTGAGCCACCATGCCCAGCCAAGGTTGGTATTCTTATTCTCATCTTACAGGTGAAGAAACTGTGTGGCTCAGAGATGAGAAAGTTTAGAAGTTCAGGATTCCTTTACACCCAAATGTTTGTGTGGCATAGGTGGTAATGGTGAGTCCGCCAGATTTTGAATTTAGCTCTGTTGGCACCAAGGCAAGTAGTCTTAGCCACACCTTACCAAACCCCCTCCTCATTTGGAAACAATAGACCAAGGTCACACTGGCAATACACAGCAGAGTGAGGATTCTAGCATGGACTCACCTCACCCCAATCTAGAACCTTGTTCTGGCGCTTTGCTCTCTCTCTTCCCTGTCTCTTCTCTAAGACATCTGGGAAAGGGAAGGGAAACTTTCTGGGTTCCCAGCCCACAGGGCACAGAGGACCCAACACGCCTGAGCTAAGCCTGGCAGTCAGGCCCACCCCGCTTCCTGTTGGAGTGGCCTGAGGTTACTCTTGGCCACAGCTGAGAAGCCAGCCAGGCCTTGGATTGTTCTTGGCCTCTCTGAAATCCCCTCCTGGGATCTGGTAGCCACAGGCTCTTCCCTTACGGAGCAGGCCCGGTTGAGATTAGTGAGAACACACCCCACAGTGTGGGCAGCACAACTTAGCACTCTTTGAGCCTGTGCTTCAGGGTCAAGACTCCAGTCAAATGTTTTAAATCCTCTAGGCCTCAATTTCCCTGTCCATAAAAGGGAACACAGAGTAGCACAGGGAGCTGCTATAATCATTTTTCTCCAATCTGACTAATTGTGTCTTCTAAATTATGGGATAAACTGGAGAAAAGCATAGATGTTACCACTGGGAAGCAAGAAGAAATCAGAGACCTCAGTCAGTAGCCCAGACCTAACTCATGCCCATGTGCACAGACCTTTCCTCTCATTTCTCCCCCAATGCTGAGGTCCCACTGTCATCATCTCTTGCCTAGATCACCACAACAGCTCCCCCACCCATCCATTTCCCATCTCCTCCTTTCCACATTATCTGCAGCCATAGCAAGAGTCGATGACAAAAAGCAAATCTGACTGGGTCACTCTCCAGCCCAATATATGTCTGTGGTTTCCTCTTAACTCTGGTTTACAAGACTTTGAGATCCTGCCTTTCCAGCCCCATCTCCTGCTGTCAAATCACCACAATGCAGCCTGTCCTAGGTGCCTGAAACTTTTCTTTTGGTGCCATGCTCTTTACCTCCCAGGCCTCTGGTGGCTCCCTCTGCCTGGTCCCTGCCCAACTCCGGATATACATCTTGTAGGTGGCTCGGGTCAACTTGTTGCAGAAGCCCTCTCTCTGAGTCCCCTTCCTCCCGCCCTATGCCAGTTGCCTCCTTTGAGGTCCTCTAGTCCCTGTGCCTTACAGCTCTTATTCAACAGATTTGTGGCTGCATGCCTGTCTGCTTCTCCACCTGGTCTGGAGCTTAGAGTGGTTGCAGAGGGCAAACCTACCAGGTCTCTGGAGAGTCCCAGAAGGGCTCAGAGCAGACTGCCCCGAAACATTCGGGGACTGGATGAATGAACTGCGGTATTCCCAGAGGCCTGGGAGGAGGTTCATGAAGTGGAACAGTTAATCCAGTCAGTGAGAATAAACTTAATTAGGCAAGAAACTAAATGACAACAAAAAGGCTTAGGTAACAGCTTGGAACCATGATACAAGCTGGGTCACAAGGCTGCGTTTTGAACTGCTCCAAGTCGTCTCCTCAGTGAAGTCTTCCAGACACTTCTCTCTTCAATGCCGATGAGACCTAGAGATTTGGAGGTAAATGACCTAGTTGGGTCTTGTCTCCGGGTGTCAGTTTTCTGACAAATGGGACTCACTACCTTCCGGGCCTGATTTGATGTTCAACGAGTTAAGTCTGACCCTGCAAGGCCATTCCAGCATAGTTTCAAACTGTTTCTCCTAGTCATTGTTTCTTCTTTTCTTCTGCTCGCGTTCTCCTCCCGGACCTGCCAGCCCGGTTCCCCGCCCCGCGACCTCACACTGCCTTCTATGGGTCCCTCTCCCTTCCCCTTTGCTCAGCCCTACCGGTGGAGGCGGACCCGGCCGCGCGGCACACCAATCCAAGTGCCCCGAGGCGCCTCTGCCTCCCCAAGTCCCGCCCCACAACGTCGTCCACCAATTGCGCTCCGCGCCCGTTCCGTCAGGCCGCCCAATCGTGGGCGGGCTGGGCCGCCGGTGCCCCGCCCCTGCCGTGCTCGGCGGCGGCTCCGCGGGCGGCCGAGCCGGGCCTCGGCATTTTCCGATCCGCTCCGCGCTGTGCCGGGCTCCGGCAGCCGCGTCGGGGACGCAGGCGGTGGTGCTAGTGCTCGCGGGGTGCTGGACAGACACCCGGGGGGCGAGGCGGGCGTCACTGGCCGGGCCGGAGGGCGTCTCAACTCCGTCGGGGCCCGCGGCGCGGGTCTCAGGACCGAGGAGGAGGCAGCGCCCCCGCTGTCCGTGACCGGCCCGGAGGAGGCCCGCAGCTGGACGTTCCGGGTCCGTGGTGTCCTAACCCGATTCTCGGAGAGATCCCCAGAGCTCCCGTCCGCCCGTAGGGTGCCCTCCGCCACACCTGCGCAGGCCTCGGGGCACCCAGGTGCGGGGGCGTGTGCGCGGCTAGGGCGCCTCCCCCGTTCGCCAGCGAGGCGGGGGCGGGGCCTCCTGCCTCCCTCAGTCTCACCGGTTCGCCCGCTGCGTGGGGCCGCGCGGCATGAGCTCCCTGGGGACCGCGGCTCGGGATGCTGCCAGTCAGCACGGCCGCTCGCGCGCAGACCGCCGCCCCAGCACTTACCTCTTGGGCCATGTCCCGCTGTTTACATGCCGGTGATTTATGCCGATTTGAACCCCTCTGAGCCCCAACTCCCCAAGGGTGAAGCGGCCGGCCCGCAAACTGGACTGGTCGCTTAGACCTGGAGCTCCGGACTCAGCTCCCTGCCCGCTCTGCCGCCTCCGCCACCATCTGGGCGGGATCCGGCTCTGGTGTTTTGAGGAGGGGGTGTGGTGTAGGGAAAGGAATCCTGGGGATTTCTGCCCCCCCCCCCCCTTTTTGGCCTTCGGGGCTTCAGACTCAGGGAACTCGCTCATGGCTTTCTTGATGAAGAAGAAGAAATTCAAATTCCAAACCACTTTCACCCTGGAGGAGCTGACTGCAGTCCCCTTTGTGAACGGGGTCCTCTTCTGCAAGGTCCGGCTGCTGGATGGCGGGGATTTTGTCAGCTTGTCGTCACGGTAGGAGCTGGGGTAGTCGTGCACGAGAGGGGGATGATAAGCGAGATTTAGTCACTTGGCAAGTGTGGAAGCACCATTTGGGGCCAGGAGAATCTGGGGGATTATGTGTCTGGGGCAAGTTTGCACATGGCAGGACTGGGCCTGAGGAAGGTGGCAGGATGCCAGGCACCCATATGCAGGTGAGCCGGATACTTGGTGGGGTGCCTGTTCCAGGCCTATCTTGGGGCCCTGAATGCCACCCGCAGTAGGCTGATTTGTCAGACTTGGAGTAGCGCCTAACAGAATTTGTGCCTTGTTGAGGGTTGAGCAGGGGAAGGGGTGTTCCAGGTCACCTTGCACCCTAGCTGGCTGTTTGGGCTGTTACAATTTAGAACCCATACCTACCACTGCTTCTCTAGTACTCCCAGGCACTCAGGAAGGTCCTGTCCCAGGCATTTCCCAGCCTGACTGGTGGGAGGTGGCTGGATTTTGGCTTACCCACCCGCTTTGAGTGACTGTCCTCTTCTGGCTGGAGCTGGGCTGCTTTGCATTGCAAATGGCTGAGGCCGTACCCTCTTTGAAAGGGGCTCCGTTGAGTTTGGTTTTGTGTTTGTCCTGTCCTGGCAGGTCCAGCTGCCCAGCTTATTGCTTAGTGTGACTGAGTTCCCAGGCTGCCCCTCATTCCCTGGGCCTGTCTGAAGAGAGAGAGCCGCCGAGTCCAAAAGACAGGGGTGGGAATCCTGGCTCTGTTACTTTCTGGGCCTCCACGTCCTGTTGGGAAAACGGGCTTAATGTAGGTCTCTCCCCTAATGCAGATGTTTCTGTCAGAGTTGTGAAGTTTCAAGTAGCTAGAATGTGGGCAAAGCTGGCCTAGGGTCTGGAGCTTGGGGCATGTGGCATGCTGCTTCCCTTACTTGGTCTGCCCTTTGCTTCTCAGGCCCCCTTGTGGGTCCAGTTAGCCAGAGCTGCCTCACTGTTCTGAGTGGGAGTGTATGTTACAGATGGAGAAATTGAGGTCCAGAAAGACAAAGTAAGTGTCTTGCCAGGAACTTTGAAGGAGGTGGCTGTTAACTGAACTTGGCCAGTTTGGAGACCTGTTGGATAATCCAGAGGCTGAATGTTTTGCTGGGAGGAGGGGAAGGGAGAGAAGCTGCATAGCCTAACCCAGATTTAGGAATCTCCGGTGCAGACAGGGTGGGAGGCCTTTTCTGTGCACTGGCTCCTTATTCTGCTGGGAGCTGCTTATCTGAGGAATTTGGACAAGGGCTGACCCTTGTGAGGGGGTGGGTGGGCCATCTTTGGTTGCCTGGGAAGTCCGTGATCCCATACCCACCCATGTAGAAGCTGAAGGTCTCAGAGAGAGAGGACTGTGCTCAAAGCAAGGGCCTGGAGTTGGCCACTCACTAGCTGGGTGACACTGGATGGGTTATCTAACCTCTAATCTCAAGAACCAGCTATTATTGGTGCTGTGCTTTGTTTTATTAGCACCTCTTACTTAACCCCTTGACTATATCATGGAGCTTGAGTGGTGGTGGTGGGGCCCATGGGGTTCTTATCCCTGCTTTACAGAGATGGAAACAGGCTTAAAGAGGGGGTGATTTACCTGATTTAATACAGGGGAGCCTCAATTCAAACATAAGATGTACTTTTTTTTTCCTTTTGATACAGTCTCTCTCTGTTGCCTGGGCTAGAGGGCAGTGGCTCATTGCAACCTCAAACTCCTTGGCTCAAGGATCCTCTTGCCTCAGTTGCCTAAGAAGCTGAGACTATAGTTTTGTGCCACTATGCCTGTCTAATATTTGTGGTTTTCTTGTAAAGATGGGATGTCACTGTTGCCCAGGCTGGTCTCAAAACTGGCCTCAGATGATCCTCCTGCCTAGGCCTTCAGAGTGTTGAGATTACAGGTGTGAGCCACGATGCTGGCTCAGAATGTGCTTTTAACAACTGTCTTGTTGTGCTTCTTTTTGAGCCATAGTTTCTTCTTCGGTAAAAAAGGGAAGTCATACCCACCTACCCACTGGTGGCAAGGGGGAATGAATAAGAGATGTGGCTTGTCTGGCCCAGGCAAATTGCTGCCGCAGTTATGGTTACTATGGATGGAGGTGCCCAGGCCCCAGCCTCTCCCAGGTCTTGGGGGACCTGGGTTGAGTCATCAGGGGGCCTACATGTGAGCTGGGAATGGTGACAGGGTCTTAGATCTCACTGAGGAATTGATAGTGAGTCCTGAATCCAGGACTTGCTTGGTCCCCCGGGTCCTGGAGCCAATGTATTCTTACTTGTTGGCCTTTCCATATCCTGGAAAGTCTGAAAAGTTCCAAGTCTTAGCCCACAGTGTCTGAATTTCACCTCTGTTTTCCCTTCCTCCTTCCTGGCAAGGGGCCTTGGATTCCCCAAACCAGCTGAGGCCAAACAGCCTTTCCCAGACCTTTTTCCTGGAAGAAAACGAAATGAGGCTATGGGGGGAGGAACTGACATCAAGTCCCCGCCCCAAAAAGCTGGGCACTCAGTAGGCACTGCATACCTGTTTGCTGCTGGGCAAGTGTGGTTGGAGAGAGCAGACAGTGACATTGGAACTTGAAGCCAGATCAGAGCTACTTCGGTTTTTGTTGGGCTTTTGCTCAGCAGATGGGGGTTCTGGGGTTTCTGGGTTCCTAACTTCCTCCATCCCCTCCCCACTCATTCCCGTCTGCAGCCTGGGAGCCTCTCACAGCCTACCCTTCCAGACAGCCAAGGCTCCGTTGTTCTCAGGTCGAGGTAGAGTCTGGAGGGATTGGACCTGGTTAGATCCTGGGCCCAGATCCAGTAGCTATCTCTCCTAATTCCAGGGTCCCCTGAGATGGTCTGGAGTCCTAGGTGGGAGCATGGGTGGTGTCAGGGTACAGCCGACCCAAGGCCCCACCCCTGTAGCACCCGCCCTTCTAGCTGATTGTTTCCCTGTGTGTTGGGTGCCTTGGCAACAGCTGGATACAAAGCTTGCCTGACCCGATTTGAGCAGGTAGAACAGGTGGTGTGTGGGTCTGTTCCTTAGCCTCATCTTTCTGAGGTCTCTTTACAAATGGTAATCCTTGTAGCTACTGTGTTTGGAGTGGCTATATTGTGTGCCAGGCACCATGCCCAGTGTTTTGTGAATGGCATTTCCATCAATCCTCTTGGCCATCTGACAGGCACCTGGGCCAGAAAGGTGAAGCCATACACCAGAGGTTACTGGTGGTAAATGGCAATTGGGAAGTTAAGGCTTTTATCATTATGGTTCAAACCACCTTTGTGCACTTTCTACATCCAGGGACTTGTTGAGCATCTCTAATGTTTGATTCTTTGAATCTGTTCAGCCACCCTCTCGTTGGGTGATGGTGGTCCCCCACTTAAGCAAGACTGACTGGGCCTGTGCTGCTCAGTTAGGGAGTAGCAGAGATATGATTTGAATTTGGGCAGGTTTAGTTCCAAAGCCCTTTCTTACCTTGATGGCAGTGGGTTGGAAATAGTCACACTCTCATGTGACACCCCTAGACCCTTGAAGAAGGCACTTGATAATAGGCTGAGTGGGACAAGAAAGTAGAAAGTCCAGAGGTGAATAGTTTGAAGGCTCTATACTAGGTTTTGTTAGGGCCAAGGAAAAGGACCCCCAGAGCCCTAAGGTGGGGGTGGAACTTAAGTCATGCTGTGGATTTGGGACCAAGCCTGGGCTGGCACTGGGACATGTTAGTATTTGCCAGAGTTTCCACTGAGATGCTTCCAGGTGAGCATATGCAAGTGGTGTCTGGGAGGCTTTACTGGGGGTCCTAAGAGGGATACAGAGGGCCTAGCCAAGTTGGGGAAGTTGGGGACCTGCCAGCTCATCCAAGGCGGTCCTCCTGCAAGAGGAGAGAATCCCAAGCATTCTGAGTGGTCTCTGCCTCCAGCTGACCTGGGGCCTACCTCATGCTCATGGCTGGCAGTGCCAGGGGAAGGGAGCAAAGAAAAGCACTGACAGCAAGTCTTTTCTGGAGGAAATGGGCAGAGAGTGTTTCCTCAGCCAGAGAATGGGGAAATTGAGGCCTGGGCAGAGAAGT
The DNA here is from genome assembly GCA_963573935.1 of Arctocebus calabarensis. Lineage (NCBI taxonomy): Eukaryota > Metazoa > Chordata > Mammalia > Primates > Lorisidae > Arctocebus > Arctocebus calabarensis. Next base: position 17,853 of record CAUYON010038117.1, read on the forward strand.
GACTTACCAGGGCCACTTTATAGGAGGATCTAATGGCATAGCTGGGCAGGCTCTGATCTGGCCCTAACCTCTGTCCTTTGTGCCTTAGTACCCTTCTTTACATAAAGGATACAGCCTTGACCAGAAGGAGAGGGGCCCTCCTCCTGTACTTGGGTACAGGTTGTCTGAGAAGCAGACTGTGATATGCAGAGGCCCCTTCTCTGGCTTTTCTTTTTTTGCAGCCTTGAGTCCCCAGTTGGCTTTCAGTGGGATTTTTATTTGGGCAACTGTTGGAAGAGTGTGTGCTGCTCACCGCAGGTACTGTCTGCTTTCCATGAGGACTGGGATGGCAGTCTTTTTTTATTTTTGAGACAGAGTCTCACTTTCTTGCCCCTGGTAGAGTGCCATGGTGTCATAACCCACAGCAACCTCAAACTCTTGGGCTCAAGTAATTCTTTTGCCTCAATCTCCTGAGTAGCTGGGACTACAGGTGCCCGCCACAACAGCTGGCTATTTTTATTTGGTAGTTATTTATTTATTTTTGTATTTTTGAGACAGAGTCTCGTTTTGTCGCACTTGGTAGAGTACCGTGGCGTCACAGCTCACCGCAACCTCAAACTCTTGGGCTTAATCGATTCTCCTGCCTCAGCCTCCCAATAGCTAGGACTACAGGCACCCGCCACAACACCCGGCTATTTTTTGTTGCAATTGTCATTGTTGATTTCAGCTGGCCCAGGCCGGATTTGAGCCTGCCAGCCTTGGTGTATGTGGCTGGCACTGTAAGCACTGTGCTACGGGCGCTGAGCCAAGGCTATTTTTAGAGACAAGGTCTCACTCGGGTTCAGGCTGGTCTCAAACCTGTGAGTTCAGGCAATCCACCTGCCTCGGCCTCTCAGAATGCTGGGATTACAGGCATGAGCCACTTAGCCCAGCCTTGCAAGGGACAGTCTTGGAGCAATGTGTGGGACTCCTTGAACATGAAGAAGGCCCTGGACAGATTGGCTCTGCAACTGGAGGCCTTGTGCCAGCCTAGTCCCCAGGGAGGTCAGGCTGCTGGGTCTTTCCTCACACTCTCCACATTTGACCTCTGCTTCCCTTGCCGTCCTCCTAGGAAAAGGCCACAGAGTACCACTTGTATCTGCCACCCTGCAAGGCCTGCTCTCAGGCAGTGTGGTGCTCTGGGAGGGCAGGATGGAAGTAGACACACAGTTCTGTGCCCCTGGGATGTGTGAGATGCAGTGGCATGGATCCCTGAGGTAGGTGGAGGGCAGTGTGCCTGGTGGGCATCATGGAAACTTCAGGGCTAGGCAGATCTGGAGTGGGTCCTCCTGGATCCCATAAGACACCAGCAGCTCAGCTAGGGAGCATTTCTGTTCAGACAGCCCCCCACTGGTTTGACAGTTGTTGATTGAGCACCCATCTCAGACTGGGCATGGTCCTTGGTTTCCTGGATCTCACCATCTCAGGATAGGGAGGGCTTCCTTGAGGAAGTAACCTTTCCTGGGAGGCTTGAGGGCCAAGGAGCATTGGACTAGCAGAAGGTTGAGCAGAGTCACCTGGGCAGAAGGCACTCGCTCCCAGTGGGGTGGCCGGGGTTGGGGGAAGACCAGGGAGAGAATGGAATAAGTGAAGTGGTAGATGGCCAGGCTGGTCTGTTCCTGGCCTTGGGAGTCCTGCTGAGGGGTGGGAGCGTGACAGGCTTGGTTTGCTGACTAGGATTGATGGCTCTTGGCTGCCTGGCAGAGAAGGGGGCCTGAGCTAAGCCAGTTGGAGTTGGCCGGTGGACAGTGCTGGCATAGCTTGGCTGGGCAGTGGCAGGCAGAGGAGGGGGCAGGCTGCAGAGAGGGTTGGAAGGCAGAGGGGAAAGGTGGGTTTCCTTATCCTGAAAGCTTGGCATCATGCCTAGTGCTTAGTAGTGCCAGAAGATGGGCATTCAGAAGGTGCACAGTGTCCAGATGTAGCCAAGATTTATTGACCCCTGCAGTATTCCAGTAGTTTTTGATTGAGTGAAAATCCAGACTTTCCATTTCTTTTAAGTTAGAAGATCTGACAGCAGTGCTGTGTGGCAGTGTTGGGCTCAAGAGTCTGAGCAGCTGCCTCTTAATATGGGTTACCACCTTGAGGCTCTTCCCTGTGCGTCCTGATCCTTGGTATGGCCTCCCTCAGTTCCCTCAGGACAGCCTGGTCCTTGAGGCTCGTGGTGAAGGCCTCTCATGTGCCGGGGGAGAGGGGAGGCAAAGGCAGAGTAGCCTGTGGCAGGAGTAGCAAACAGGGCTATGCTGGGAGGCCCCAGAGGCCAGCGTGGGCAGCACAGCTTTGGCCGAGGCCAGACTATGCTATTAGTGGCTGTGCTGATGTCTGAAGCTGCCCAGCGTGTGCCTTGGTGTCAGCTTTTTGGACCTGGCTCTTGCTCCCAGCTGGCCACACCACTTGCAGGTGCCATCCCGGCAGCCTCTGCCTGCCAGTCTGGCAGCAGCCCTGACCTCAGGTGACCTGGCTCCATGGTCCAGGCTATTTCCTGAGGCGTGTTCCTTGTCAGGCTTGTCCTGGGAAGTGCTCTGGCCAGGCATTCTTAGTAACAATCCCACTAGGTGCATGGAGTCTTGCGTGTCTTTGAACCCTGCTTATTCAGAACTTGGAAGTCCTGACTTGCATAGGGGATGCTGCTCAGGCATTGGGATGGGCACTATCATGTCTGCTAAGGGGCCTCAGGAACCGAGGAGATTGGTGATGGCCATGTGGTGACCTTACAGTCATTTGCTTGCTGCTAGGGACAGGCACCTGAGACAACCAGTTTAGATTTGTCTCATCTTACCAGGAAGCCACAGGAAGTTTAAAGAGAGGAGAGACAGCATATTTGCTTAGAAGAGACCTGGAACTAATGTAGGGTGGGGAGGAGATGGAGCTCTTCGTTATACACCCTACCTGACAAGTGCGTGGATGTGGGGACACAGCATTTGCCCTAGGGCTCCAGGTGTGTTCTGCGACCTGTCAGCTATCCCCTAGGCCTGCTGGCTCCCCAGAGGTGAGACTGCAGTTGGTTCTGTAAGGCCTGAAGCTGCTCAGCGCCTGCCTGGCTATGGAGTCTTCAGAGGGCTGTGGTTGCAAGCCCTTGGTTTTCACTCTAAGCATCTTTCAGGTCCCAGAACTTGGAGCCACCCCTCCAGCCAGCTTGTTCTGGTGGTTGGGAGGAGAGCTCTGGTAGAGGGCTTCTGTCTGCTTTCTGACCCCAGGCCCAGGGGAGGTGTTCCCATCCTGCCTCTACCACTTGCTGTCTGTGTGACCTTGGGCAAGTGACTTCTTCCTCAAGTCTCTCTAGTCTCCATGACCTTGCCTGTGAACTGGAGCTGCTGGCGCATTTCTCACAGTGTTCTTGGGAGGACGTGGTGAGGTGATGCCTGTTAGACGTCTAGCTAGGCTTCTGGCACATGGTGGACACACTGTATTTGTATAGTCTATCCTCCTGTCCCTGGGTGAGTCATGGCTGGGGGCTGAGTGGCTCAGGCAAGTTGCCCCTTTGGCAGCTGGCACTGGTGCGCCCCTGTGGGCAGGGACTGATGGGGTGCTGCCAGGACAGGGTACTTCCCTCTCTGCCCTCTGCAGGGGTGGGAGTGGGGGAGGAGCACCCCTAGTGTCTGAGTTCAGGTTCTCAGTGGGGTCTGTGCCTTCTTGTCCCTGTTGGCTTCAATCTGGCCTCCTGGGGGTGCTTGGCTATGAGCCAATAAGAGCCAGAGTGCTGCTGCTGGCTGGGGCTGAGCTGGGGAGGCTCTGCCAAGGAAGGGACCCTTTGCACAGCCTTCTTTGTGACCTACTCTGGCAGACAAAAGACAGCTGTCCTCAGAGATGGAGGGCACGGGCAGGCAGGGGCACAGGTGAGAGAGCCATGGACCCCCTTTGTGGCTGGAGCCTCTACCTCTCCTGGCCTCATGTTGGCTTCCACCTCTCTTTGCCCTTCTGGTTTCTGTGCCTTTGCGCATGTTTCCTCTTCTTCAAGTTCCCTTCCTCCACTTCTTGACTCGCTGAACTGCTGCTCAGCTGGAGAGCCACCTCCTCCAGGAGGCATTTTCTGGCCACTTTTGGCCTCACACACCTCTGTGGATCTTTCTCTCAGGGCACTGCAACCACTGACCATGTCTTTCTTCAGACTGTGGGCCCTTTGTGGCTTTTGTTACATCGTTGCATCTTAGTCCTAGGGCGTCCTGCAGTGGATTAATGCTGCTTTGGAGTTGGGACTTTTTCCCCTGGCTCTAAACTTACATGAGTCTGGACCTCGAGGAAGCCACCAACAGCTGCTGGATCTGGCCTGACTTGCCATGCTCCTGTGTCAGGAGCAGCCCTTACCCACACACTAGGCAGCTGGGGCATCGATGGCTTGGGTTAGGTGGACCCCTGGGGGAAGAAGGGATGCTTATAGCAGGGTGGGGAGGAGAAGGGGGCTGGGCCCTGACTGTGCTCTGCACTCGGACCTTGGTAGCTGCTTCTGCAGCCATGTTCTGCAACCATGTTTAAGAGCCTTGGCCTCTGAGCCTCAGCATTTCTTCCATCAAATGGAGATGCTCACATGGGAGAAGGGCTACCTGAGCTTAGAGTTCTCTGGCAGCTAAATGTCCCGAGAGAGGAGGTGCACAGCCTGCTGCTTGGGGAGTGCAGAAGTCTGGGTTCTCTTTGCACGCAAGGTGTCTTCCCCTCCTACCACTTCCTCTCTGAGCGGACTCTGCAGGCATGTGAGGGCAGCACACCTGCAGCACCCCGCTCCTGCTAGTCTCCCCACAGTCACTCCATAACAATTTCTTGGGCACCTTATGTGTGGGTGGCCCAGACTGGGCCCTGGGGATGTGGCCCCTGCCCCCAAAAGGCCTCCTCTCGTGGAGGAGGCACAGAAATCCAATCAGTGCTGCAGCTATAGGCCGTGAGGAAGTGACGCCAGGCTCAGTTCCAGAGGAGTGGAGTTAGCCGGTGGCAGGTGGGAGAAGAGCAGCACAGGGTGGAGGGATGGCAAGGGTGAGTTCTGAGCAGGGAAGAGTCCTTGGAGTATAGGGAGGGTACCAGGAGGGCTTGGATTGTATTCTGTGGTACAGGAGCTACAGATTTGTATTTTAGAATCACGAAGGGCAGCAGTGAAATTAACTGCTTGGGGCTCCAGGTTGCAGAAGGGCAGGTGACTGTCAGCTGAGGAGGGCGTTTTCTTCCTCTGTGGTCATGGAATGATTCAGAACAAAACCCAAAGCATCCTATGTGATGGTGAGAAGGAGCAGGGTGCTGCACTTAAGGACTGATCTTATAAACATAACATTAAGCAAAAAAAGCCAGAGGGAGGAGTGTATGATGCCATTTATAGAAAGTTCAAAAACATCCTGATGCAAACCAGGGTGATGTTAGCTTTGTCAGGGTGAGGGTCACATCTGCAAGGGGATTCTGGGGCCTATAATGTTCTGCTACCGGGGGCTCATTTCATGGCTTTGTTCTCTCTGTGAATCTGTAAGCTGTTCATCTCTGTGCCAGAAACAAGCCTTGAGATGCCCCACACCTTGGGCTGGTGCTGGGAGAATGCTAAAATCGTCTAGATAAAAATGAGACACCTTCTTGGATGCCTGGAAGAAGTCCTTGGATCTTTTCCTGGGTCTTTTTGGTGGGGCAGCCTGAACCATCCTGACCTGATAAGCATCACTCTTGTTTACAAGGCAATAACTTGTCTTGGCAGCTGCAAATATTCTTTTCTGGCTAGAGATTTTTCTTTTGTCTCTTGCAAACCCTGGCAAGGCCTGGTGGATTGTGGGGCTTAGCAGTTTAGAGGGAGAGAGGGCAGCCTCAGGACAGAGGCTGCCAGACAACTGGCTCTCTCTGATCTTTTTTCTGTGAAATGGGATAATAAGCCTCTCCTTGACCCTTGGATAAAATGGGTTTATGTCTTTTACTTGCCTGTCATAGCCCTTGCCATGGAGCACTGGCTTAGGAAAGGCTGGCAGTGGTTGGTATTAATCCAGGGCAGTTATTGAAAGGGACATAGTGGTGGGAGAAGAAAGAAAGAAAAGGTCCACGTTCCTCCCTTTCTCTCTTCCTGTGGCTCACCTATTCAGGAAACATTTGTGATTAGAACCAGGCCACTGTCCTTATCAAGACAACTGTGGTCCTGCCTAGGACCCATGAGCCAGGGGAGACCATTAGATACATGTATCCCTCAAAGACATGCTGAGTGCAGCAGAGGAAGGGAGATGTTGCCACCCCTCCTGCTCTGGCCCCGAACCCTATCTTTGTGGATGGGCCTTTGACCAACTGCACTTTCCACGAATGCTAAAAGAAGCCCTGATGGGTGGCTCCTGTGGCTCAGCGAGTAGGGTGCCGGCTCTATGTACCGAAGGTGGCGGGTTCAAGCCCGGCCTCGGCCAAACTGCAAAACAAAAAAATAGCCAGGCGCTGTGGCGGGCACCTGTAGTCTCAGCTACTCGGGAGGCTGAGGCAAGAGAATCGCTTAAGCCCAAGAGCTGGAGGTTGCTGTGAGCAGTGTGACGCCACGGCACTCTACCCAGGGCGATAAAGTGAGACTCTGTCTCTACAAAAAAAAAAAAAAAGAAGGCCTGATATTGGGCCACAGCAGCTCTGAAGGGCTTTGTGACAGCTAATAAGGCATTGCATGATACAGATGGCCAAGCCTATCTTAGATGTAAGTAAGACTGAGGCCGTCTCCTTTGGATGTATTTTCAGTGTCCCACACAGGCCTGGCTTATAGTAAGTAAATTTGTGTGGAATAAGTGAATGATAGGCAGGGATTGGCCCAGGAGTGGTTTATGAGTCTGCAGAGAATCAGGTGAGGTAGAGACCAGTGAGTTAGTCATGGCCTTGTGGTCCTCCTGACCCAGCACCCTTCCTCTTGTGGTTGGAATCTTGGGGAGCTGCTCAAAATAGCTAGACAAAGAGGTCTGAGTCTGTGCATGCCTGTGAGAAAAAGTGACTCTGGCTGAGCAGTTCCTCATTATCACCTGGTTATCGCTAAAGTCCAGGGAGCCACAGGAAACACTGAATAGGTTGGTGGGAAAACGTGGGGGTGACAGATCCAGCAGTGGCACTGATCCCTGGTCCCAGCTGGCAGCCCCTTCCCTGGAGGTGGTGCAAGAGGCTTAGGAGCCCCTCTGTGGGGACAGTGGTGTGCAGGGCACTCATTCTGTTATCAGATGCTGACTGAGTACCTGCTGTGTGCCAGGTGCTATCCTTAGGACAGGGGATGCAGCAGTGAGTCAGATAGAGGCCTTGCTTCCAGGAGCTCAGCACCTGTGAGACAGGAGCCTAAGGCCTAGGCCCAGGAGAAGAAGCCCATAGTGTGTAGGGGTGCCTTTGGGTTGGGCTTGTATGGAGCTAGGGGTTCAGAAGACTAGCCCCCTTCCTTTCTCTCCCCTTCCTCCTCAGGTAAATAAGATACCACTCAGGTGTGAGTCAGCCAGGAGTGGTCCCAGGCATGCCTGAGTCAGTCTACCTCCCTGGATGTCCTAGCTGGGGTATCTCAGCGGGGTGTGTTAGCCAGGTTCAAGGCCTGGGGAAATCACCATGGTCCTGAGACAGAGAAATGGGCAGGGGGTTGGGTCAGGGGCTTTGCTTGCCTGACTTCTTGGTGGGCCATCTGCCTCAGAGGGGAACTCAGGCCCCTCTCTGCAGTTACTTTTGGAGGTCTGGTCCCTGCCTTCATTCATCATGGGTGCTCCATATACATGCCATATCCTGTAGCAACCCAGTGAAACAGAGGCAGGGTGGTGACTGAGACCCCAGAGAGGGCAAGTGTCCAGTGAGTGGCAGAGCCTGGCCTTGAGCGCTGGTCTCTCTGCTTCCCCTCAGCTCACAGGTGGGCCTCTGGGAGTCTAGTAGATACAGGAAGGAAAGACCCCTGAGCAGAGCTGGCCCTGCAGCTCTATGTTTGCCATAGTCATAGGTCCTGAGCAGGGGAAGTTGCTACCAAAGGCCTAGAGTGATGCCCACTTGCTTTGAATTTCTGGGTCCTCTGGCTTGGCCTAGTTCTGGAATGGGAGCCCAGCCTGTGGCTCTGGGGTCAGACAGCTGTGGGTTCAGATCACAGCCCTCTCCAGGCCAGGAGACGTTGGGCAGGTGACTTCCCTGCTCTGGGCCTTAATTTCTTTACCTGTGGCACGTGAGATGGAGATGACAGTCCCTATCTCCTATGGCTGGGCTGTAGATTCAGGAAGTCAGCAAGAAAGCTATTGGCTCAGTGCCTAATGCATATCAAGTGTTCAGGAGGTGGGGCGCTGATCTGAGGAATTTTTGCAGGGCCTGTTTGCTAGGGAGTGTTTTCCCATTTCTCCCCTACACCTGGATTGACCTAACTTGGTCTCTGACACTAGCAGTTCTTGATAGGTATGGCCCAGAGCTGCACTCCCTGACTCCATACTTTGACTAGGTGACCATTCCTCCCTTGCCAGAAGCCTGGCCTTAGCTCTGCCTCTTTCCTGGTGCTGAGACTGGTAGCAAAGGGTTAGCCCACAAAGCTCAGGGTCCCAGATCACTTCATGTTCATGCCACCAATCCCTTGAGAATTGCTATGCTGTCTTGGCAGATTTTCCATGGATCCGACAGGGTCAGGAGGTAGGGATGGGTTCCTGAACAGGCCTGAAAGTGCAGACCACTCCTTAGCTCCTGTGTGACCTGCAGCAAGTACCTGGACTCCCTGAGTGTTCAGTTTCCTGATCTGTAACGTAGAGGAAGGAAGTTAATGCTTGAGAAGCAGCCAGTACACAGGAGGGTACCTGGGAAACAGGAGCCAGGTTTGGCAGTGCTGGCTGATGGGGGGCAGCAGTTTACGTTGGATCCCATGAATGGCCTGCTCTCCACTTGGGCTGTAAGGGTAGGAGAGAGTGACCACTGGCATCAGTTGAGAATCACATTCACTGGGGTTGGTCTGGGCAGTAGCTCAGGCTGCCTGCACTGCCTGCATAGGGTTTTGAAGACCAGTCTCATAGTTACTTGGCTGGTGAGAAGCAGGATTCCAATCCAGGTGTGTCTTGAATCTCTGAGAATCTCTGCTCCTAAATGCCCATGCTTCCCCAGCAAGCCTGAGTGAGCTAGCCAGTCCCCCACCACTTTTCCATCTTGGAGTTTCGAAGCCCCAGCAGGCTGTTTATTCTTCTTGTTTGGGTTACTTGCTGACACCAGCTTCTACTCCAGGCCTACCTGGCTGAACCAGTCAGAGGGCTGTCTTTGGCAGGGGAGCAACGAAGGCATCTTGGGGCTGCTGGGTGGCTACTCTGAACACTCTAATGCTGGGCAGAGTGACTTGGCTTCTAGGAACTTCTTGCTGCCTCATTGGAGCAGGGGCTGGCCATGCCAGATCTGTGAGCTGCTTCCCCTGCGCACAGCCCTGAAGCCCTGGCAGGCGCCAGTCGCTGCTGGACTGCCACGTTGGCTCTTTACCCCACAGCCTCTGGATGCGTGCCTCGCCTGCTCCCTGGGTTGGGCCCTTCCCCAGGCAGCTGTACTCGAGTCTCTTCTGGGAAGCACAGGCAGATGTTGTCAATTTAAATTGTTTCCTTATTAGACTCCTGCTCTCTAGCCTCTCTAGCCTGGACTGGGTTTCACCAGCTGGGAACCTTGATTACATCACAGCAGCCACAGCTCCTCCGGGAACCAGGCCAAGGACTGTCAGAGAGGTGCAGCCAAGCAGGGGCAGGCAAGACAGCAGGAGGCAGGACCCAGATGGTGGACCCTTGCTCCCATCAACTCTTATTATAGGGGTTGAGCTAGAGGCTTCAGGGTGCAGCCCCCTCAGGAACCCAGGGGCCAGGTGGGGCTGGGAGTTCCTGGGGGATGGGGGGGGGGCAGGGTTGTCCCACAATTCTCACAGCTGTGCTGACTCTCCGCTTGGTGGCCAGCTCCCTCCATCTGCTTGTTTAAAATATTTTTCCAAGACCTGTAGCAGGGGGTCTCCACCTGGGGTGATTTGGCAATATCTGTGGAGGCATTTTTGATCATCACCCCTGGGGTCTGGCGGGATGCTGCTGAGTACTCTGCAATGCACAGGAGAGTGCCCCACAGAGAGAAACTTCATCCTGCAGCGTCTGTACTTCTGGAAGGTCCTGCTGGGAACTTTTGCTTGCATTTGAGAGTCCCTGTCCTACTGGGCCTTACACCCCTCTCCTGCTCTTGAGATTGAGCCCCTGTCCTACTGGGCTTTATAACCCTCTCCTTGCTCTTGCTCTTTTTTTTTTTTTAACAGTAAGAATAAAAGAATAATAAGAATTAAACAAAGGTATGATGTGAATCAGTACAAGCAAGACACTCAAGATAGGTATAATAGTACTACTCACACAAAAACTTAAATTTCACCTCAAAAAAAATCACGACAAAAAAGAAAGCAATTTCACTGTTATAAAGTAAGATATTTCATGCAAAGTATTAACTCT